>JAJTUH010000030.1:0-29597 GCA_036971555.1 Drechslerella coelobrocha | reverse complement strand
TTTTATATTAACACTCTATAAGAGTATCATCTAAGTAGACATTCAATATAGGGAACATCCTTTATTTATAATATAATAATTTTTTAATTTTAAACATTGTAGAATCATTTAACAATACAATAAAATTTATATTATTATTCAATTTCAAAAACAATAAAAAAAATACAAATAAACATAAAATTTTATAATTATAATATAAAAAATAAAATAAATTTTTATTAAAAAAATAAATATATTAAAAAAAATAAAATAATTAATAATTAATAATAAAAGCAATTTTATTTAATTTTAACCCACTAAATAATAATATAATTTTATTTTATTTATAAAAATATTATACAAAATTCCCACATAATATTTAATATTAATATAATTTTATTTATTTTTAATTTATAAATTTTAAAAATATTAATAATTTTATTTATTTATAAATTTTCCTTATTAATTTATTAATCATATTTTAATTTCTAGTTTATTTATTATATTAAATATTATATTTTAATATCTCAATTTTTTTCTTTTTTTATAAATTTCTTTTTTATTAATAATTTATTTTATTTTTTATTAATTTTTATTTTTATAATTTTTTCCAATAATAAATTTTAATTTTTTAAAAATTTAATTATATAAATTATTAATAAGAATAAAACAAAATTCAAAATAAATAATATTAATAATAAAATAGATTTTTAAATAATTAGATAATTTTAATTTAAAAATATTGTTTTTTCTTATTATTTTAAAAATTTTAAATAAATTTATTTATTATAATTCTAATTTCTTTTTTACAATTAAAAATAGAATATAATTTTTTTTAAAAGAAAATATAATATAATTAAAATTAAAAATTTAAAAAAATTTTTTCTTATTATTTATTTTTATAATAATTTTAATAATAAGTTATATAATATCAACTATATTTTATTAATTAACATATCTTTATTTTATAATTTCCTTATTATCTACAATAAAGTAAAATATAAAATTATAACTAAATATATCTAACCTAATTTAATTCCCATCAAGATTTCAACTAAGGTTAATTCAATAATTTAGTTTTTAATATTTATAATAGTATATTCAACTTTTAGTAAGGTATTTATCTATCCTTCTTATTAATCATCAACATAATATCTCAAAGCTATCTTAATCTTTTAATTTATTTTCTTAGTTTATCTGTTGATTAAAAGATAAAAAGCAATTATTTAATAAAACTTAATAATTAGATATACTATTTTAAAAATGTCTTGTTAAAGAATTAAGAGAAATTTTTAATCATAATTAATAATAATAACAAATAAATATTTCTAAAATAAATAAATATAATAATAAATTATTATTATCTATTGTTAAAATCTCTAATCTTTTTTTCCAAATATCAATTTAACTATCTTTAAAATCTTATCAACTATTACTATAATAGAGTTAAAAGTAATAACCCTATTTAATAAAAAAAACCTATATAAAAAATAAAAACAAAAAAAAAATTAATAATAAAATTCAAAATAAAAATAATTTAAAAAACTATCAAAACAAATATTATCTTTAAATAACCAAATAATTTATACCAATATATAATATTATATTGGTATAAGGGATAATAAAAAATATAAATTTTGATATTTTAAATTATATAAGGCCAATAAATTATTTAATATAATTATTTATAGATTTATTTAAGTTTATAATAATATTATTAGTTATAAGTGGATTTCAAAAACTTATACTATAATAATCTTCCATAATAATTACTAAATATATATAGGTAAAAAAATCATTAGGTATTATTTTAAAAATAAACTAAATTTATTTCATTTTTTAAAATATAAATACTTATATTTAAGGAACAATGTTTTAATTCATTAAAATCAAATTTCTATAATTTATTTAATTGGGGTTTTATGGTATAAATTTTAAATAACTTAATTTTAAATTCCAACTCTATATCTATCATCATTCCAATTATATTTAAATAATTATTTAGAATTATAATAAAAAATATATAATCCTTAATAATTACTAACTCAATAACTTTATTTTTAATAATTTTATCTTTATTAATTAATGGTTTAATAATAATAAGCTCAAAAAGGTCTATCTTAATAATCTTAATCAAAAATAACAAAATTAATTATTTTTGATTCTAGGTTAATTATTAAACTATTTATTAAATAAAATATTATAGAAATTTAAATATATTTTCTTTAATAATTAAATTTCTTCTAAAATAACACAATTTTTTTATATAATATTTTTTTATTTTACAAACTTTATTAATTTAATATCAAATATCTAAATTTTAATATAAATAATTCAATATATCAAACACCTATATTTTGTAATCTTTTCAATAATAGATAACTAACTTAAACTAATACTATAATAAATAAAATATCCATTTCTAATATTAGAAATTTACCCTTTTTAAAATAATTTTTTTTATAATAATAATCAATTTAATAAAATTTTTTATTATATTATAATTTATAAAAATTATAATATATAGGATTTATTTTACCTAAGCTTACACTTATTTAATTATTTAAATTAGATTTAAAAATTCTAAATTAATAAAATAAAACAATTTCTTAATTAATAATAAAGATTTTGAGAAGAAAGTTAGTAATTATAAATTTTTTAAATAAATAAATTCTTCCTTTAAAACCTTTTTAATCTTTTTTAATATTAAAATATTTTCTAAAATTTTTAATATCAGGTTTTGTTTTTTAAAATATATTTAATATATTGTCATTTTTCTCCCCCATTATTTTAAAGAATTTATAAAGTAATACAAAAGCTTATTTTTATAAAAATATTTTATTATTATAAATAAAGCATTCTTTAATTCAACAATAACCCATTTATATATAGAATTAAATTTAATTTTCTTAACAATATATTTTTATCATTCATAACCATTTTTAAATATTATTATTAGAAAGGATATTTTCAATACTTATAATAGTATCAATATCTAAATAAAAAAAAGTATTTAATTAAATCTATACCAAATCATCAAATTAATAAATAATTTTAACTTTATTAAAATATTTGGTTTTTCAATAAACTAAATTACTTCTACTCTACTTTTTAAAATAAAAATAAAAAAATAATTTACTAATTTACCAAATAATTCTACTAAATAGTAACCAAAATAATATTTTTTTATTTTAAATATTATGCCTATATCAAAAAGCTTAACAAAAATATATTTTAAAACATTCATAAATTCTAAGAAAATAGCAAAATAAACCACCATATCATCAATATAATAATTAATAAATCTCTAATTAAATCCAAATAATTTATCCATCAACCTTTATTAATATTAAATACTATATTTATATTTTATAAAACAAATCTTAAATTGTTTATAACCTCTTTAAATAACTATAACTATCTAATAACAATTATTAGAATAAATAACTTGTTAATAATAAGAAAAAGTAAGGTTGAAAGTACCTAATTAATATTTCCTTTTAAAATAGTTGATTATATCTATTTATAAAGGAAATAGATAGGTATTATTTGGGTATTCTACATTAAAAAGGCACATATCTGTTATTAGGCATATTTTCCAACTATCATCTACATCTTAATTATAAATTACAAATATCCAAATACACCAAAGACTATTTATAAATTTTATTCTTTCTAATCTACTAAATTTAATAAAAAGATTGAAAATATTATCAATAATCTATTTACTTTTTGAAACAAAATATATAGGGCTAACTAATTTAAACTTAAATTTTTGTTCTAAATTTATAAAGATTTATAGCCAATCTTCTTAAAGTTCTCTAATAAATCCTAGTAAATTATTAAAAAAATATTAATATTATATCATAAATAAACAGAAACCTTTTTATTTGAAAAATAAAATATTATCAAACTTATTTATATAAATTTAATTATAAATAATTTGATTACAATCCATATCTATTATATCTTTAGGTATCAAATATAAATATTAAAGATTGTACTTTTTTTTAAGCCAACTAGGAAGGGAATATTTAGGATATATTAAAATAATAGCTTCAAAATCTTTATATTTAATAGTTTTAATATTCAAAATATTATGATACTTTTTTATTTTAATCAAGACAATTAAGTCAAAAGATTCAATAGACTTAATAATAAAATATAAAAGGGTTTTTATAAAATAAGCTTCCCAAATAATATTATTTTAATAAGTAATTATTAGGCACTTCTATAAATTAATATAATTGAATATTCTTCCATAAATAAGTTTAATTTTATTAAAAATAATATTTAAAATAAAAACTTTAATAATATTAATTGCAAATATACTATAAAGGTAGATAACATATCCAAAAGTAAATTAATATTAAAAATAAAACAATAATTTTAGCCATCCTTAAAATCTTTATAATATACTTCAACAAGAGTTTATTTCCAAAAGGGCAGGACTATAAATTCACTTATATATATAAACATAATTATAATTGATTTCCTTTTCTTAATAACTACAAAAACCCATTCATATCTATAATTATTTAGAATTATATATTTTTAAGTAAATCTAGATTCTATATTTTTATCCTCCATAATATCTATATTAAATAAGATATTATAGAAAAGGAAATTTAAAATTATATATTTTCTAATTATTATTACCTAATTTTAAAATAAAGTTTTAAAGAAAATTAAGAATTTGGCTTATTAAGATAATTGTTTTTGTTTTTTAATAAATCCTTTAATCCATATAGTTTTTTTATATTAATTATAAATTATTTGTTGATTTAGGCTAATAGCTATTGTCCAGGCAAAGAAATACTTATTTATTAGAAAATAATTAAAATCTATATTTATATATATAATATATATTTTTTTTTAATAATAAAAATGGTTTGGATTTCTATATATTATATATTTATTAAGGTTTCTTAAAATTTTATTATAAAAGAAGATTTTATTCATTAATTGGTTTTTTTATTACTAAAGAAGATATTCTTATTAAAAATATGAAAATCTTTTTTTTTATAATATTCATATTTAATTTCTTTAAAATAATAATGTAGATTATTTTTAAATGTGAAAATTTTTTTATAGATATAATAAATAATTATTTTAATGTTTTTATTTTTTATAATTAACATAATTAACTTATTTTTTTTTTTATAATAGGTTTGGATTATTAATTCTTTTAATAATGGAATTATTAGGGATTTTAAAATATTAATTATATAGTATTTGATATTCTTAATTATTTTAATAAATTATTTATAATTATTATTAATATTATTAATCGATTGTTTTATAAAATAGGCATTGTGGTTGTTTATTTAAATAAATTTATTATTATAATAAATATTTATTATTATTTAATAAATTTCCAAAATCTTTTTTAATTATTTTTAATATTTTTTAAAAATTTTTTTTTTATAAATTTAATATATATTATTGAGGTTTTTTGAAAATTTTTGTTTAATTTATTAAATTTTAGTTTTTTTCTTTTTATATTCTTTTATAAAATGTCTGGGTTTATTATAATTATAATATTTTAAAATTAGATTTTTATTATTCTGGGTTCAGAAGATAGTTTGGTATTTAGAAATTTTAATTTTATAAATATATTAATAATTCTTTTTTTTACTATAGAATTAATTTATTTTTTTAATAAAATTAGACTTTTAAATAAATATAAACCCTGCCTTTTTTAAAAAAAAAAAATTTTTAATTATTATTATTAAAAATAATAATACAAATATATATTGTTTATTGAATAATAGAAGGAAAATTAATATTATAAATATTAAATAAATTGGTTTGTTAAATAGGTTTAATATAATTATATTAACAATAAGTAATATTTAATTAAATAATAATAACTATACAATAATAAAAAAAGTTATTTTATTTTTAAGCTTTTTTTAGACTATAGATTATTATAATATTAAAATTATTTATCTTTATTTTAAAACCAGTATAGATAGAGATTAACTATTTTTAAATATTTTCTTCTTTATTTATATAAAATAATTTAAATTTATAATTAATATATTTAATAGGGTCTATGGACTAATTAAACATAAATTTATAAAAATAATTATAAAATTCTTTATCTATTTAAATAAAATTTTAAATAATATATTTAATCTA
Source organism: Drechslerella coelobrocha (assembly GCA_036971555.1). Taxonomy (NCBI): domain Eukaryota; kingdom Fungi; phylum Ascomycota; class Orbiliomycetes; order Orbiliales; family Orbiliaceae; genus Drechslerella; species Drechslerella coelobrocha. The sequence continues at coordinate 23,474 of JAJTUH010000030.1, read as the reverse complement.
TATTTAAATAATAAAATAAAATTAATCTTTTTTATTAAATTATAGGCTATTTTTTTAATTAATAGTAATTTGGTTATTTATATAGATAAATAAAGCTAAGTAAACTTTTTAATTATCAAAATACCTATATATAACTTTTTTGATTTACTAAACAAAAGTCCAAATAACTTTAATATCTAACCTTACCTTAAACTTAAATAAATCCAATCTACAAATTTTTTTAAATTTTAATAATTTAATTTTATACTTTTTCTTTGTTTTATTCTATAAATGTTTAATTATTATTTTAATCTATTTATTTAATTATTTTTATATTTTTGTTTATTAAATAATAAAATTCTATTAAGTTTTAAAGAAAGTTGCTAAATTTTTTTTAATAAAATTAATAAATTCTAATTTATTTTTTGATTTATTAATATTAAAGAAATTATATTGGGAAATTAGTTTTTAAATATAAATATAAAAAAAATAAAAATAATTTTAAAAATAAAAGTTTTTTATTGTAAAAATATTTTTAGATTTTTTTTTTTTATATAATTTTTTAATTAAGGGTATAGTTTAATTATTTGTAATCTATGAATTAATGCTTGTTGTGGATTTAAATAACTTAAATAATTTTAGATTAATAATTTTAATATTTATTAAAATTATTAGGTTTTTTAATACTAAGACTTTTAATAAAATATATAAGATAATAAAGGTTGTTTTTATAATTTAAATCTAATTATATTTTAATATTTTTTTTCTTTTTTATTTAATAGATATGAAGTTTTTGATTTATTAATCTTTTTTTAGTTTTTGGAAATGGGTTATGGTGTTTTCATTTGGTTGTGGTTGTAATTTAATAATAGTTTTTTTTTATAATTTTTTTTTTTTTTTTTTTTTTTTTTTTTTTTTTTTTTTTTTATTTTTTTTTTTTTTTTTTTTATTTTTTTTTTTTTTTATTTTTTTTTTTTTTTTTTTTTTTTTTTTTTTTTTTTTTTTTATTTTTTTTTTTTTTTATTTTTTTTTTTTTTTTTTTTTTTAAGGTGAGGTATTTTATTTTGGCCTTTTTGAGTTTTTTATTATTATTGATTAATGTTTTGTGATTTTTGAGATTGGTTATTTATTTATTAATTTTAAAAATTATTATTTAGATTTTTTTAAAATTTAGATAATTTATATTTTTTCTTTGGGTAAGTTGCTTTTTTAAAATAGTTTTAAAAAAGATTTTTTTTTCTAAAACTATTTATATAATTATAATTCTATTATAGAAAAGATAGACTTAATTAATTTTAATATATATAATTATCTTTGTTTAATTTAAGAAAGACTTTACCTTATTCAAAATAAATACATAAATAATTTATAACAAATATGGTATGGAAATTATATATAGTATTATTATTAATATACCTACTTTCAATTAATTATAAAAACTAGGTTTTAAAATATAATAAGTGGATTTTTGGGGAATAAATTTTTTTTTTTTTTTTTTAATTTGTTAAGATTGTTAAAGTTTAATTTAATATTTAAAATATTAATAAATGTTTTAAAAAGATTTTATATTGCTTTTTTGTATAGGAAAATAATTTAAATTTATAATATAAATTTCTAAATATATAAAGGTTTAATTTTTATTTTAAATATTAAAATAATTTTTATATTATATAATATAATTTATAAAATAAGAGAAATTTGTTTGGTTAATTTCTTAATATCTTTTTTATTTTGTATAATTGTTGTTATTATTTTAATTATTTTGATTTTATTGGAGTTAATTGATTTAGGTTTAATTATTTTTTTTAAAAGCTTAATTATAGTAATTTCCTTAAAATTAAATATATTATTATTTATTATTAAAATAATCTTTTAATTTAATTTATTTTATTATTTTTAATATTTTTTAAATTTTATTTTATTTTAAAATAAATTTATTTTAAACTCTTTATTTTGAATCTAAGCTAGATTATAATTAAATTTGGGATAGGCTTATATAAAATAGATATTTAAAATAAGGATTATTTAAAAAAATTTGGTATTATTAATAGATAATCTATTAAATATTTTAAAATATCTTTTTTAAATAATTTTTTTTGAAATGTTTTTTAAAATTTTATAAGTAATTAAATAGATTTTCATTAATTTATAAAGATTTTAGATGAAATCAAATTTAAAAATAATTTATTAAAGGAATTTAATTTTTTTATATATCTAAATATTTAGGTTTATTTAAATTAGAAGAATATAAATAAGATTAAAAATATTTTTATTATAATTTAGAAAAAGATTTTTAATTTAGGTTAATTTATATATAAAATATTAATAAGATGATGTTTAAAAAGGGATTTTAAATAAAGTTCTGGATAAAATAAAAGGTGGTTTTGATTGAATTTTTATAGTTTTGAAATTAAAATTGAGAAATTGTGATTATGGATATAAATTTTAATAAATAAAATGTGGATAGATATTTTAATTATTAGTTATATTTGGATAAGGTGTTAAAGGTAAAGCTTATTTTTTCTTTATTAATAAGAATTCTGTCTTTATGGGTAAATTGGGTAGGATAATGAGTTGATCTAGAAGTTGGATATTTTTGTTACACTTTGACAGGCTATCCTGTCAAACACGTTTCACTTCTTTATGTCTGACTCTCAATTTAAGATACCTGGGTTTTTAGAACAGGAAGTATATACATCGCGAGATATTAAAGATTGTTGATGGAGTATATAACAATAATAAGATAATAAAAGGATTGAATTGTATTTGAGTTAATTGATAAAGAATTAACTATTTTATCAATCTTAACAATAGTCTTATATATATGATGATATTTTATATAATGGGTGGTGATTATATTGTTTGTGTGTTTGTGTGTGAATGTGTAAATATGCAAACATTTTGTAAATACTTACATATTGGCAAAGGTCTGAGGTGTAAATATATTATATAGTGGATGCTATATAATAGGGTTTAAAAATAGATAGTTCAATTTATGGATAAATATTATTTATATTATAATTAGAACTGGAGAAAATATAATATATAAAATTGAAAACAGTATAGTATAAAATAAAATATAAATAGTTGTGTTGTTAAGATTATAGATCTATAATATTATTTTCTTTCTTTAGGGTCAAAATCTATATAGTCTTTAATTTTATATAGAATAAATATAGAGTGTAGATATAAACAAAGTAAAGACCAATTTTCTATATAAAAGGGTAGTGCTATATAAAAAATTTTTGTATTAACCATAATTTTATATAAAATGGTCCTTAATATAGAATTGGGTAACTATATTGGAATTATATTTATATAAATTGAGTCTATTTTATAATAAAGGTATTTTTATAAATGATGGATAATATAAATAAAAAATACATAAAAAAGTAACAACCAAAATTAAGGTGGAGATTAAAACTTAAACTTGAAATAATTATAATATAACATATTTAATTAATTAAATACTTGTTAAATGAACAAAACAAAAATCAAAACAATTTTTTTATTAACATTGAAGTTTGTAAATTGATTGAATTAAGTCTTTCAATATCTTTATTTTTATTCTATATAAATATTGTACTAAGAATAATCATTTTTGTGTTATGATGTTAAAAAACATTAATTGTTTTATTTATATTTAAAATAGGTAATATAATTATCTAATTAATTCTTATAAATATTTTTTCTAATATTGAGAATAGATCTAATTAATAGTTTATAATGGAATAACTAAATTATTAAGTCAATAAAAAAAAAAAAGAATTAGAAAAATTGAAGTTAGAATAAAAGATTTTACAGATATAAATTATTTAAAAAAGGAAAGAATTTTGCTAATTTAAAACAAAATATGTGAAGGCAATTATATATAAAGGAAATTTATTGGAATAAATAATAGAAAGGGATAAAATTAATTTAGTCAAATCTTAAAATGATATAAACATGGTTATTTCTAAGGAAAAAATAAAAAAAATTCATCAAAAATTGTTTAATAATACTATATTAACTTAATAAAATTAAATTTATTTTTTTGGTTGTTTATATTTTTATTTTGTAAATTGTGACATAGGTTTTTGATTGAGGTAGGTTTGGATAACATTTAGAAATATATTATTTTTTGATATCCAAGAATTATTTTATGGTTTGTAAAATAATAATTATTTAATAAAATATTCATTCTTCTTATTAGGTCCCTTAAAAAATTTTTTAAATTTATATTTAATATGATTTTTAAATTCTAATTTTTTATTATTAAAATCTTCTCTTAAATTTTTAAAAATTAATTTTAAAAATAAAATATAAAAAAATTGGTAGATACATATAGGTTTTAGTATTTCAAGTTTAAAAGTATTATTGTTGAATTTCTTTATAATTATAAAAAGTTTATGTTTTTAATAATTAAGCTTTTTATTATATTGTTCTTTGTGTTTAATATATTTGGTAAGTAAATATATTTTATTTTTATTTTTTAAAAATAGTATTTTTATTTTTTTTTAATTATAATAATATAATATATATTTAACTATAAATTAAAAATCTTTCTTAAAGTTGTTATAGAGATTTTTCATATTTTAAATATATTTGTTTATTTCTAAGACTATTTTCTTAAATATTAAAAATAATAATATTATTATAAAATTCTATTTTCTAAATATTTTATAGGGTGTATGTTTAATAATTAAATATTTTAATATATTATATATAAATTTAAAGCTAAATAATAATTTAATCCAATTATTTTAAGTTATGTTTAAAAAATTGTATAACTATATTTTAATTATTTAAATGATTTGTTTAGTAAATTTATTTGTTTGGGCATGTTTTTTACTAGTGATGTTGAGTTTGGTTTTAGTCTAGGTTCTGATTAAATTTTAAAATTTATTAAAGAATAAAATGTTTCTATTATAAATATATTTGATTTGTAAATTATATTGATTAAATATTTATTTAAGGTATATTTGTTTAAATTCTTAAATAAACTATTTAAAGTTCTATGGTTTAAGTATTATTATTTTATTAAATTTATAAATAATAATTAAAATTTTGTTATAAATTATATTTATAAAGAGGTTTTTTGAGTGAAATATTCTTTAAATAAAGTTATAAGTGATAATTTAAAAAAATTTAATTAATATATTATAAAATTATAACTTTCTATAAAGTAAATATCAATTAAATTTATTTTTATAGTATATATTATAAATCTTAATATATTACTTAATATTTTATTATATTTAAGGTTAATAATAGTTTTTGGTTAAAAATTCTTAAATTTATTCAATTCCTAAATATCTATAAATTAATATATTATAATATTATTTTATAAATTATTATTGAAGGTTTTTTATAAAAATATAAAAAAAGTTTTAAAATAATATAATTTTATTTTCAATGATAAAATGTGAAGGTGTATTATTAATATTTAAAAAAATTTACTTAGTTATAGGATATTGTTGATAACTATTTTTCAATTCTTTAATAAATTTATTATAAAATATATAGATGGTTTAATTAAGATTTGTATTAATGGTAATGGTTGTATAGAGTTTTTTTTTAAGGATTGTTTTTTAATCTAGTTGTATTTCTTTTATTAAGTTAGATTTTTTATTAAAAGCATTAGTTTTTAAATTTTCTTTTCCTTTATAGTGTATAATTTTCATTTTATATTTATTAAAGGTTTCTTATTATTATACTTGACATTTATTAAATACTTTAATAATAAAAAAAAATATAAAATTCTTATAATTAAAGTATATTATAAAAAGTTCTTTTATTTATAAATATATTCTTTATATTTAATATACTTTAATAATAATTATAAGTTCTTTATTATAAATAAAATATCTAAGTTCCATAAAATCAAATTTATAAAATAAATAAACAATAAAATACCATTTTTTATTAAAATATAATTAATATAAACAAATTTTTAAAACTATATCTAAAACATTAATTTTAATTTTAATTAATAAATTAAAATTATAAAATTTAAATATAAATACAAATAAAAATAATTTCTTAAATATATTGAAAACTATCTTTTAATTAGAAATTATATTAAATTTAATTTTTATTTTAATAAATTTTAATAAAGTGGTTAATATATAACTATATTTCTTAATAAAATATTAATAATAATTACATAGTCCTAAAAAGGTTTAAATATTTTTGATGTTTTTTAACTTAAATTATTTTTGGATGGTATCAACTTTTTTAAAATCTATTTTAATTTTATTAATTATAATAATAACTTTTAAAAATTCATATTTAATAATTTTGAATTTTGTTTTTTTAAATTTAACTTTGAGGTTGTATTTGTTAAAGATTTTAAATATTTATATAACATATCATCAATGTTTTTTGGGGTTTTTATTATAAATTAATATGTTATTGAGGTAGATAATATAAATCTTATTAATGTAATCTTATAAAACATGGTTTATGAAGGTTTGAAAAAATATAAGTATATTAGTTAATCTAAAAAATATAACTATGTATTCAAAAAGTCTGTATTAACATTTGAAAGCAGTTTTCCAAATATTTTTAAATAATATTTAAATGTTGTAATAAGCAGTAATAATGTCTAATTTGATAAATTGTTTTATTTTTTATAAGTGGTTGAGGGATTTATTAATTTGTGGTATTCTATTATAATCTTTAATAATTATGTTATTAAGGTTTTTGTAATTTATATATATTTATAGTTTACTATTTTTTTTAAATACAAATAAAATAAGATATTTGATTAATAAACATAAAAATCAAATATATTTTTTTTTAAAATTTTTTTTAATATATTTTTTAAGGGTTTTAAGTTTTTTTTGTGTATATGTATACATAGGTATAAATTTGGATATGGTTTTTTTTTTAAATAATATTTTATATACGAATTTATTGATTTCAAATAAGGTTTGGTTATCAAATAGTTTTTTGAATGTTTTGATCCAATTTAAGATCCATTTGGTTATTTTTATAATAATAGTCTAAATTAATTTTTTGATATGGATAACAATTCATTTAAAGGTATAAGCTTTAAGTCATAGTTAGTGATTGATTTTTTTAATAAAAAGGTATTTTGTTTGTTGTAGGTGAATTTCTTTTCTATATTTATTGATTTTCTTAAATTTTCTTAATGCTTAAGTATAGTTGTATTGAAAAAATCAGATTTTTTGGGATTTAAAATTAATGTTTGGGTTATGATTATATAATTAGTCATATTTTAAAATAAAATTGTTATGTTTGAGGTCGAGGATGTCAACTGTTCATCATTCAAGATGGTTATTGATAATAAGGGTAATTTTGGTTTTATGGCAGACTATTCCAAAAAGGCTTTTTTTGAAAACAACTATATTATAATAAATTATTTTAAAAGTCTTGGTTAGGCCATACTTAGTAGCATATTTTTTTAAAATATAAATAGTTTTTATATTATTATTTATCAAAACTTTAATAAAGTTTTTATTGATAGTGTAAGGTATATTATAATATTGTTTTTTAATTTAATTGAGAGTTTTATTAAATCTTTTCTTAATAAAGTTAAAACTAGATTATTCAGCATATATTAAAATCCAAAACTGTCTTAATTTAAACTTTTACTAAAAATGATTTCTTTTAATATTAGGGAAAATAAACAAATGTTGTAGATATTGCATAATCTTCTATTTTATTTGATAGATTAGATTAATTTAATATAAAATTTTTATATATATTATTATTAATAATTTTTGAAATAGAATTTTTCTAAACAAAATAAACAAAATTCCTTGTATTCTGGTGGTAATAATATTTTCTAGTGAAGTATTTTGGTAATTTTAATTTATTTTTATACATAAATAGCACAAACTACTAAAGATCCATTATAAAAGGTATAAATAAGAGGTGTGTTTTTACATAAATAATATTTTTTGTATTTTGTGATGTTGGGTTCAATGGTGATAATATTAAAAGATATCAATTTTTTTTAAACATCTATATTGTAGATAAAGAAATAATAATAATTAAAGTTTTTTATATATTTATATTTATAAAAGTCAATTATAGTGTGGTAAATAGAAATTTAATATGATTTATATTTATTCTATTTTCTTTGTTATATATAGTTATATTTTATGTTTAGGATATTATTGTTATAATTGTTGCAAAGTTAATTGGTTAAAGTGAATTGATGAGTTTTACAGAATCTATATTGGTACATTCTATAGAATTGGATATATTTGTTTATAAATTTGGGTTAAGGTTGTTTATTGACAAAATCTATAGTTTTGGTATATATTTTTATTAAAATAATTAATTAATGTTAGTATTGGTTTTTTTGATATGGATGTTGAGGTTGATAAGGTTCTATGATTATAGGGTTGAGTTTAATATATATTTTTTTGTATATAATTTATAATTATTGGATTGTTTTTTGATATTGGGGGTTTAATCAAACAATAAGGTTGAGGGTTTAATGGTTATAAAAGATTATTTATGATAATCAGATTTCTTTTAATAAATAATCTTATTATAGGTTTCCAAAAAAATTATAAACATATCACAAGTATTTTTTAAAAATTAAATGTTTTTGGATTTAATCATGTTTGTCTTGAGTGGGTAAATTAAAGAAGCAAATAGTTTATAATTCCAAATCTAAATTTTCTGAAATGTCTTAATCAAGGCTTATAATTTTATCAAAGGTTTTTTGAGGGTGGTTAGATTATTTAAGTATATTATAATCTTAATTATTTGGTTTAGTAGATATTTTTTTATAAATATAATTATTAAAAATATTATGTTGTTAAATTGTTTAGATAATTTCTTAAATTCTTTACATAATAATTTTAAGGGAATCAAGTTGATGAATAATAACATTAAAATTTTTGTTAGAACCTTGTTGAGGTTCTAAATTTTTAAATTCAAAATATTTATTATAATTTTTATTATATTTTTTATTATATTTTTGGTTATATTTTTTGTTGTATTATTTTTGTGGTGTTTCATTGTTAATAAGTTGGATATATTTTTGTTGTTGATTCCGTTACTTTTGATTGATATAAGCACAAGCCATATATTTTTTTTGTCCATAATTAAAGTAAACAAGTTTATTGGATTTCTAAAATTTATTATGTTGTTGATTTTGTTGGTTTTGGGTGGTTTTTAATTTTATAGGAGTGGGGTTATATATAGTATATGGGTTCCAATCTTAATTAATATTTTTTTATTGATTTTGAAATTGTTGGTGATTTAAATTAGAGGATTAATTATTATTATTTAAGTTTATAAATTTATTTTATAAATTTAAAAATCGGGATTGGTTATAATTGGGATTATTGTTTTGTTTAGATTAAATAATATTGGCTTTATTATTTTTATAAAAATTATCATTAAGTTTTATAATAAAAAATTATATTTCTTTATAAATTATTTATTTGTTTAAAATTTTAATTTTTATAACTTTTTGTTTTTATTAAGATTTAAATTTTTTTTTAATATAATAAAATAATTAATTGTTATTATATCCAATAAGAAGGGTATATTAATTAATTTATTAAAAATATTTTTGAGTAGATTTTGTTTAATATAATATATAGAATTTGTATAAAGTTTTTTTTGATTTATTTTTATAGTTATAGATTTGTCAAAAGAATAAAATGAATTTAAATTATATAATAAATATTATGGTGATTTTAAGAATATTTTATTGTTGTTATTGAAAAATATTTTCCTTGTATTTCTTATAATAGATATTATAGGTATTAAAAATAATTTTTTTTAAAAAAAATTTAGTATATTAGATTTTATGTTTGTTGTTAAAAAAACTAATTAAATAGAAATAAAAGATATTGTTTAATTATTTAATAAATTGATTAAATTTATTAAATAATTTGTTAAATCTAATGGAATTAATAAATTTTATTATTTTATTGTTTTGATGTTTTTTAATAAATGGTTTATTGTTTGAGTTAAAGATGTAATAATTGTTATTAATGTTGTTATTATCATTATTATTGTTGGGGTTTTTATTAGGATTTTTAGGGTTTGATTTGGGTTGTTGTATATGTTATTTGTTTTTTTTATTTTTTAAAGTATATTTGGATTGATATAAGTTAATTTGTTTGGTTTTTTTAATATATTTAGCACAATTGGTTTCTACAAATTGTTTTTTGTTTATTAAAACATTTGGGTTATATTTATTAATTTCATATACTTAAATCTGGGTTTAGATATAAATAAACATTTCAATATATTATAGAATTTAAATAATCTTTTTAAAATTCTACAAATATTTATTGTTATTTAAAAATAAAATTTCATATTCTAATTTATTAGTGGTTTTTAAAAGGATAAGTTTATTATTAATTTAAATACTAGAGTTAATATAGAATTTATTGTTTTTCTAAAAAAGATCATCTTCTTTATTAGATAACTCTATAATTAATTCAAGCTTGAGAAGGGTAGATACTTCTCTTAATTATTTTCATAAATACTGAATAGTTTAACTAATTCAATTAAAAACATTTAAGATTTTTAATAGAAATATATTGTAAAAAAATATACAATCTCTTTTTTCATCCATTGTTTTGTATTCCAATATAATAAAGTCTTTAGGATTAAATTTGTTTGTTGACATACATATGCTCTTCTTTAAATTAAATAGGATCGGTTAAAGTATTATATTTTAACAGGTTATTTTATTAAACACGTTTTATTTCTTTATGTTTGATTTTTAATCTAAGATATTTGGGTTTTTAGAATAGGAAGTATATACATCGCGAGATATTAAAGACTGTTGATAGAGTGTGTAATAACAATAAGATAATAAAAAAATTGAATTATATTTAAGTTGATTAATAAAAAATTAACTATTTTATTAGTTTTAATGATAATTTTATATACATGATAATACTTCATACAATGGGTAGTAATTGCATTGTTTGTGTGTTTGTGTACAAATGTACAAGCATGCAAGCATTTTGTAAGTGCTTGTATATTGGCAGGGGTCTAAAATATGAGTATATTACATAATAGATGTTATACAACAGGGTTTAGAAACAAATAGTTCAATTTATGGACAAACATTATTTGTGTTATAATTAGAATTGGAGAAAATGTGGCATGTAGAATTGAGAATAGTATAGTGTAAAGCAAGGTACAGGTAGTTGTGCTGTCAAGACCGTAGGTCTGTGACAATTTTTGGTATTTATTTATCTTATTAATATGTCTATAGATGGTTGGGAAATAGATGTAGGCTTAAATATTAGTAAGTTAAATATTAGAAAATTAATTTTTTTTTAAAAAAAAAGAGCTTTTTTGTAACCTTTTCCTATTGGTAATAATTTTAAGTTAGAAAACAAAAAAATAAATATATATATATATATAAGAAAAAAAGAAATGTCTATAAATTAAAAAAAAAAAAATTATTTATTATAAATCTTAATATAAAATAAATAAAACAAACTAAATTAAATAAAGATAATGAAATAAAAATTTTTATATAATTAAAAATAATATAGAGCTAACTTAATAAAATTATCTTATATTATACCAAATGGCTAAAGGTCCAAACGCCTATAATATATCTTATAGTTTTGATTTTAATTTATTTATTTTTATTTTCTGAAAAAGGTTTAAGAAAACTAGTAAAATGAATAGATATGTTTGATGCTATTAAATTATAGACTGGTGTTTATATTGTGTAAAAATGAAGAAATTGTATTTAGTAAAGAATACTAGGTGGCACAGTGTTAAATACAGGCAGGCACAGACACCACACAGGGATCCCACGTGGTGCATTCTGGTGTGGCTGGTGGTAGGCACCATACCACAGTATTATTTATAAAATTATATAAATTATTTAATATCTATATATAGGTCTTGTTAATAATACTTATTTATAATATATTAATATATTATTTTAATGTTTTTATAATTATAATCATCATATAATAATAAAAGGATTTATTAAATATTTATAGTTTTGTTAATAATTCTTTAATATAAACTTTTCCTTTTTTTCTCTTTTTATTATAGTATTTTTTTTATAAATATAAATTTACTAATTTTTCTTTTTAATATTTAGTATGCCCGACTGTATAGGAGGGTTTTTGTAGTTCCATCGGCGTGCGTGAGGTGTGTTTAGTCTGCAAAATTTGCCGGGTCGATGCCCTGTTGAAAATGTATTACACTGCTACCTGCACTACCATCTGCTACAGTCCCCAGTTGCTGGGTCAATGGCCTATTGAAAATGTATTGCACTGCCACTACCACTGCTACTACCACCTGTTGCACAATTTTTTGTGGTTGGGTATGAGATTGAGTGGTTGGGTATGAGACTGGGGGACGCTTGTCTAATGTAGAAATTTAAATTTAGAATTCGCGCAATTATGCTCATACATGTTTTTGTAGTCAGTCGGGCTTCAAGTGCTGCGCAAGCAGCCTTCTAGTTAATAGTATATTTAATAATATTTTTATATTTTATAAATAATATAAAATATTTTACTATTTATTTTTATATATTTTTTTATAATATAATTATTTAAATTATTTTTAATTATATTTAATATATTTAATTATATATTTATAAAATTATTAATATTTTTTTTTTTTATATAATTTTTTTTATAATAATTACCAATTTTTATAATAATCTATTTATAATAATATGTTTTTTTTTAAATATATGTTTAATTTTAAAATTAAATAGTTATATTTAGGTTAATTATTATATAAATAATGTCCCTAATAAATCCACAGCAGATATATTTAATTATATTATAAATATATTAACATTAGTTTCCAAAATAAAAAATATTTTATATAGCTAAAATTTTAGTTTTTTCAATATTTTTAATAATTCTTTATATATATATATATTTTTTTAATATTATATTTCTATTCTATCTTATTCTATATACCATTTTTATATTTTATTGAGATTAATTAATACTTTTAATATATATTAGTAAATGTCTAGGATTATTTTTTTATTATTATAGATAATACACAGATTATATACAGCTAAATTATTTATAAATAAAATCCTATATTTTAAAATAAGGACAAAGATTTTCATTATTATTTTTTAGAATATTATTATTAAATTAATAACACCTTATATTAATATTATTTATTAAAATAATCCTAATAATATTATAATAATAATAATAAAATAAGATTTTAATACTAAAAAGATTTAATTATAATTAAAGAATAAGTTTAATGATAATATTATATATATATTTATAAATAATTTTGAAAATTAATTTAAATTTAGGAACATATTAATATCCTTTATAATTATTTTATTTATTTTTATAATTGTTAATATTATTTAATAAATATTATTTTTCTTTTTTATTAAGAATTATGGGTTTTTATAAAAATTATTATATAATTTTAGTATTTTTTTATTAATATAATTTTAAATTATTAAGTTAATAATATTTTGTAGCTAGAATAATATTTATATAATTAACACTTATTATATTTTATATAGTATATTTAATATTATTATTAAAAAATAAATCTCAGATTTCAATCAACTTATTTTATTAAAATCCTATAATAACACTATTTTTTTATTAAATAAAATAATATTAAATATTTTTTATTTATTAAATAGTAAATTTTTAATAATCTACAATACTTTTTTATATACATATATTAATTAACTATTTTACTTAATATTATTAAACTTAAATATAATTTATTTAAAATATAATTTTAATTTATTGTTATACTTTAACTGGCTATCCAACTAAACACATTTCACTTTTTATATCTGACTCTCAATCTAAGATATCTGGGTTCTCAAAATAGGAAGTATATATATTGCAAGATATTAAAGATTATTAATAAAATATATAATAATAATAGGATTTAATAATAAAAAAATTAAATTGTATTTGAGTTGATTGATGAAAAATTAATATTTTATTAATCTTAATAATAGTTTTATATATATGATGATACTTTATATAATAGGTAATAATCATATTATTTGTGTGTTTGCATGTGATTGTGTAAGTATGCAAATATTATAAGTGTTTATATATTTGTAGGGGTCTAAGATATAAGCATATTATATAATGGATATTATATAATAGGGTTTAGAAATAAATAATTCAATTCAGGGATAAACATTATTTATATTATAATTAGAATTAAAGAAGGTATAGTATATAAAACTGAAAATGGTATAATATAAAGCAAAATATAAATAATTATATTATTAAGATTATAAATCTGTAATATTATTTTTTTTTTTTAAAATCAAAGTCTATATAATCTTTAATTTTACATAAAATAAATATAAGATATAGGTATAAATAAAGTAAAAATTAATTGTTTATATAGGGAGTAATACTATATAAAAGAATTCTTATATCAATTATAGTCTTTTATAAAATAATTCTAAATATAGAATTAGGTAATTATATTGAAATTATGTTTATATAAACTAAGTCTATTTTATAATAAAAGTATTTTTATAAATAATAGATGATATAAGCAGGAGTATATAAAGAGTAGTGATTGGAATGAGGGTAATAGATAAAAATTTAATTTTGAAATGAATGTGGTATAATATATAAAAGGAACAAAATATAAATGCTTGTTGAATGAATGAAACAAAAGTTAAAATAATTTTTTTATTAATATCAAAGTTTTTAAGCTAATTAAATTGAGTTTTCTGGTGTTCTTATTTTTATTTTATGTAAATATTGTGCCAGGAATGATCATTTATATATTATAATGTTAAAAAATATTAGTTGTTCTATTTGTATTTGAAATGGGTAGCATAGTTGTCTAATTAATTCTTGTAGATATTCTTTTGCTATTAAAGATAAATTTAATTAATAATTTATAATAAAACAGCTAAATCATTAAATTGATGAAAGGAAAAAAAAATTAGAAAAATTAAAATTAAAATAAGAAATATTATAAATTTAGATTATTTAGAAAAGGAAAGAACTTTATTAATTTAAAATAAAATATATAAAAGTGATTATATATAAAAAAAATTTATTAGAATAAATAACAAAAAAAAACAAAATCAATTTAGTTGAATCTTATAATAATAAAAATATAATTATTATTGAAAAAGAAATAAAAAGAATTTATTAAAAATTATTTAATAATATTATATTAGTTTAATTTAATTTAATTTATTTTTTTAATTATTTATATCTTTATTTTATAAATTATAATATAGATTTTTAATTAAGATAAATTTAGATGATTTTTGGGGATATATTATTTTTAGGTATTTAAAAATTATTTTGTGATCTATAAAGTAGTAACCATTTAATAAGATATTTATTTTTCTTGTTAAATTTATTAAAGATTTTTTTAAATTTATATTTAATATGATTTTTGAATTTTAGTTTTTTATTGTTGGAATTTTTTTTTAAATTCTTAAGAACAAGTTTTAAAAGTAAAATATAAAATAATTAATAAATGTATATAGATTTTGATATTTTAAGTTTGAAAATATTATTACTAAATCTTTTTATAATTGTGAAGGGTCTATGTTTCTGGTAATTGAGTTTTTTGTTAGATTATCTTTTGTATTTAATATATTTAATAAATAAATATGTTTTATCTTTTTTTTTAAAGGTAGTGTTTTTATTTTTTTTTGGTTGTAATAATATGATATATGTTTAATTATAAAATAAAGGTCTTTTCTAAAAATTATTGTAAAAATTTTTTATATTATTGATATATTTGTTTACTTTTAGGATTATTTTTTTAAATATTAAAAATAATAGTATTATAGTAGGGTTTTATTTTTTAAACACTTTATAAGGTATATGTTTAGTAATTGAATATTTTAATATATTATATATAAATTTAAAATTAGGTAATAGTTTAACCTAATTGTTCTAAACTATATTTAGAAAATTATATAATTATATTTTAATTGTTTAAATAATTTATTCAATAAATCCATTTATTTAAGTATGTTCTTTATTAATAATATTAAGTTTGGTTTTAGTTTGGATTTTGATTGAGTTCTAGAATTTATTAGAAAATAAGGTGTCTTTATTATAGATATATTTGATTTATAAACCATATTAATTGAATATTTATTTGAGGTATATTTGTTTAAGTTCTTGAGTAGATTATTTAGAATTTTATAATTTAAGTATTATTATTTTGCTAAATTTACAAATAATGATTAAGACTTTATTATAAATTATATTTATAAAAGGATTTCTTAAATAAAATATTTTTTGAATAAAGTTATAGATAATAATTTAAAAAATTTAATTAATATATTATAAGATTATAGTTTTTTATAAGGTAAATATTGATTAAGTTTATTTTTATAATATATATTATAGATTTTAATATATTACTTAATATTTTATTATATTTGGGGTTAATAATAGTTTTTAATTAAAAATTTTTAGGTTTATTTAATTCTTAAATGTCTATAAACTAATATATTATAATATTATTTAATAAATTATTACTAAAAATTTTTTATAAAAATATAGAAAAGATTTTAAAATAATATAATTCTATTTTTAATAATGAAATATAAAAATATATTATTAATGTCTGAAAAAATTTATTTAACTATAAAATGTTATTAGTAGTTATTTTTTAGTTCTTTAATAAATTTATTGTAGAATATATAGATGATTTAATTAAGATTTATATTAATAATAATAATTATATAAAGTTTTTTTTTAAAAATTGTTTTTTAATTTAATTATACTTTTTCCATTAGATTAGGTCTTTTATTAAAAACATTAATTTTAGAATTTTCTTTTTTTTTATAATATATAATTTTTATTTTATATTTATTAAATATTTCCCACCATCATATTTAATATTAATTAAATATTTTAATAATAAAGAAAAATATAAAATTTTTATAATTAAAATATATTATAAAAAGTTTTTTTGTTTATAAATATATTCTTTATATTTAATATGTTTTAACAATAACTATAAATTCTTTGTTATAAATAAGATATCTAAGTTTTATAATATTAAATTTATAAAATAGATAGGCAATAGGGTATTATTCTTTATCAAAATATAATTAGTATAAGCAAACTCCTAAAACTATATTTAAAATATTAATTTCAATCTTAATTAATAAACTAGGGTTATAAAATTTGAATATAAATATTAATAAAAATGATTTTTTAAATATATTAAAAACTATTTTTTAATTAGGGGTTATATCAAATTTAATTTCTATTTTAGTAAATTCCAATAAAATTACTAATATATGGCTATATTTTTTAATAAAATATTGGTAATAATTATATAATTTTAAAAAAATTTAAATATTTTTGATATTTTTAAATTTAAGCCATTTTTAAATAATATTAATTTTCCTAAAATCTATTTTAATTTTATTAATTATAATAATAATTTTTAAAAATTTATATTCTATAATTTTAAATTTTGTTTTCTTAAGTTTAACCTTAAGGTTATATTTATTAAAAACTTTAAATATCTATATAATATATTATTAATGTTTTTTAAAATTTTTATTATAAATTAAGATATTATCAAAATAAACAACACAAATTTTATCAATATAATCTCATACTAGAAGGCTGCTGCCGCAGCACTTAAAACCCGACTGTACTATGCCTAGCTCGCTTCTTTTTATAAATGAACAGATTTGAACTAGATTCATAACCAATCAAGCTCTTACCCAACCACAAAAAACTTTATATAAAAGATATATATATGGCAATACATATAAATATATATAGCGAATAATATGTGGCGGTGCAACACATTTTTAAATACCCATCATACCACAATTTTTTGTTGATTAAGTCCAGACACACACAGAAGGAACAACATAAACCCTCCTTAACAATCGGGCAAAACATAATTTATAAAAATTTAAAAAAATATAAGTACATTAATTAATCTAAAAAATATAATTATATATTTAAAAAATCCATATTAATATTTAAAAATAGTTTTTTAAATATTTTTAAATAATACTCAAATATTATAATAAACAGTAATAATGTTTAATTTAATAAATTATTTTATTTTTTATAAATAATCAAGAAATTTATTAATTCATAATATTTTATTATAATCTTTAATAATTATATTATTAAAATTTTTATAATTTATATATATTCATAATTTATTATTTTTCTTAAATACAAATAAAATAAGATATTTAGTAGATAAACATAAGGATTAAATATATCCTTTTTTAAAATTTTTTTTAATATATTTTTTAAAGATTTTAAATTCTTTTTTTATATATATATATATAAATATAAATTTAAACATTATTTTTTCTTTAAATAATATTTTATAAACAAATTTATTAATTTTTGACAGAATTTGGTTGTCAAATAGTTTCTTAAATATCTTAATCCAATTTAAGATTTATTTAATTATTTTAATAACAATAATCTAAATTAATTCTTTAATGTGAATAACAATTTTTTTAAAAATATAAGTTTTAAATCATAGTCAATAATTAATTTTTTTAATAAAAAGATATTAGATTTATCATAAATATACTTTTTTATTATAATTGTTAATTTTCTTAAAATTTCTAAATACTTAAATACAATTATATTAAAGAAATCAAATTTCTTAAAATTTAAAACTAATATTTAAATCATAATTTTATAATTAATTATATCTTAAAATAAAGTTATCATATTTAAAATCAAAAATATCAATTATTTATTATTTAAGATAATTATTAATAATAAGAGTGATTTTGGTTTTATAATAGACTATTTTAAAAGAATTTTTTCCAAAAGTAATTATATTATAATAAATTATTTTAGAAATCTTAGTTAAATTACACTTAATAATATATTTTTTTAAAATATAAATAATTTTTATACTATTATTTATAAGAGCTTTAATAAGGTTTTTATTGATAATACAAGGTATATTGTAATATTGTTTTTCAATTTAATTAAAATTTTTATCAAACCTTTTCTTAATAAAGCTAAAATTAGACCATTCAATATATATTAAAATCTAAAATTATTTTAATTTAAACTTTTACTAATAATAATTTCTTTTAATATTGAGAAAAGTGAGTAAATATTATAAATATTATATAATTTTTTATTTTATTTAATAAATTAAATTAATTTGATATAAAATTTCTATATATATTATTATTAATAGTTTTTAAAATAAAATTTTTTAAAATAAAATAAATAGAATTCTTTATATTTTAATAATAATAATATTTTTTAATAAAATATTTTAATAATTTTAATCCATTCTTATATATAAATAATATAAGTTATTAAAAATCTATTATATAAAATATAAATTAAAAGTGTATTTTTATATAAATAACATTTTTTATATTTCATAATATTAAATTTAATAATAATAATATTAAAAAATGTTAATTCTTTTTAAATATCTATATTATAAATAAAGAAATAATAATAATTAAAATCTTTTATATATTTATATCTATAAAGGTTAATTATAATATAGTAAATAAAGATTTAATATGGTTTATGTTTATTTCATTTTTTTTATTATATATAATTATATTTTATGTTTAAAATATTATTATTATAATTATTATAAAATTGGTTAATTAAAATAAATTAATAAGTTTTATAAAATCTATATTAGTGTGTTTTATAAAATTAGGTGTATTTATTTATAAATTTAGATTAAAGTTATTTATTAATAAAATTTATAGTTCTAGTATATGTTTTTATTAGAATAATTAATTAATATTAATATTAATTTTTTTAATATGGATGTTAAAATTGATAGGATTTTATAATTATAAGATTAAATTTAATATATATTTCTTTATATATAATTTATAATTATTAAATTAGTTTTTGATATTGGGGATTTAATTAAATAATAGGATTGAAAATTTAATAATTATAAAAAATTATTTATAATAATTATATTTTTTTTAATAAATAATTTTATCATAGATTTTTAAAAGAATTATAAATATATTATAAATATTTTTTAAAAATTAAATATTTTTAAATTTAATTATATTTATCTTAAATAAATAAATTAAAAAAATAAATAATTTAAAATTCTAAATTTAAATTTTCTAGTGTGTTTTGGTTTAAATTTATAATTTTATTAAAAAATTTTTAAAAATAATTAGGTTATTTAAGTATTTTATAGTTTTGATTATTTGGTTTGGTAAGTATTTTTTTATAAATATAATTATTAAAAATATTATATTATTAATTTATTTAAATAATTTTTTAAATTTTTTACATAATAATTTCAAGAAAATTAGGTTAATAAATAATAATATTAAAATTTTTATTAAAACTTTGTTGGGGTTTTAAATTTTTAGATTTAGAGTATTTATTATATTTTTTATTATATTCTTTATTATATTTTTAATTATATTTTTTATTATATTGTTTTTGTAATATTTTATTATTAATAAATTAAATATATTTTTATTGTTGGTTTTATGGTTTTTAATTAATATAAATATAGATTATATATCTTTTTTATTTATAATTAAAATAAATAAATTTATTAGATTTTTAGGGTTTATTGTATTATTAATTTTATTAGTTTTGGATGGTTTTTAATTTTATAAAAATGAGATTGTATATAGTATATAGGTTTTAATTTTGATTAGTATTTCTTTATTAATTTTAGAGATATTAATAATTTAAATTAAAAAATTAATTATTATTATTTAAATTTATAGATTTGTTTTATAAATTTAAAAATTAAAATTAATTATAATTGAAATTATTATTTTATTTAAATTAAATAATGTTAATTTTATTATTTTTGTAGAAATTATTATTAAATTTTGTAATAAAAAATTGTATTTCTTTATAAATTATTTATTTATTTAAAATTTTGATTTTTATAATTTTTTATTTTTATAAAGATTTAAATTTTTCTTTAATATAATAGAGTAGTTAATTATTATTGTATTTAGTAAAAAAGATATATTAATTAATTTATTAAAAATATTTTTTAAATAAATTTTGTTTAATATAATATATAGAATTTGTATAAAATTTTTTTGAATTTATTTTTATAATTATAGGTTTGTTAAAAAAATAAAATAAATTTGAATTATATAATAAATATTATAATAATTTTAAAAATATTTTATTATTGTTGTTAGAAAATACTTTTTTTATATTTTTTATAATAAATATTATAAATATTGAAAATGATTTTTTTTAAAAAAAATTTAATATATTTGATTTTATATTTGTTATTAGAAAAATTAATTAAGTAAAAATAAAAGATGTTGTTTAGTTGTTTAATAAATTGATCAAGTTTATTAGATAATTTATTAAATTTAATGGGGTTAATAAGTTTTATTATTTTATTGTTTTGATATTTTTTAGTAGGGGGTTTATTGTTTAAATTAAAGATATAATAATTATTATTAATATTATTATTATTATTATTATTGTTGGGGTTTTTATTAGGATTTTTAGGGTTTGATTTGGGTTGTTGTGTATATTATTTATTTTTTTTATTTTAAAGATATATTTGGATTGGTGTAAATTGGTTTGTTTGGTTTTTTTAATATATTTAATATAATTGGTTTTTATAAGTTGGTTTTTATATATATAAATATTTTATTTAGGATTAATAATTTTATAAATTTAAATTTGGATATAAGTAGATATTTTAATATATTGTAGAATTTAAATAACTTTTTTAAGATTTTGTAAATATTTATTATTATTTAGGAATGTGGTTTTGTATTTTGATTTTTTAATAATTATTAAAAAAATAGGTTTATTGTTGATTTAAATATTAATGTTAATATAGAGTTTGTTATTTTTTTAGAAAAGATTATTTTTTTTATTAAATAGTTTTATGGTTAGTTCGAGTTTGGGTAGGATAGATATTTTTTTTAGTTGTTTTTGTAAGTATTGAGTGGTTTGATTAATTTAATTAGAGGTGTTTAGGTTTTTTGATAGAAATATGTTGTGAAAAGATATGTAATTTCTTTTTTTGTTTGTTGTTTTATATTTTGATATGATATAGTTTTTAGGATTAAATTTGTTTATTAATATATATATATTCTTTTTTAAATTAAATAAGATTAATTAAAGTGTTATATTTTAATTGGTTATCCAGTTAAACATGTTTTACTTTTTATGTTTGATTTTTAATTTAAGATATTTGGGTTTTTAAAATAGAAAGTATATATATTGTAAAATATTAAAAATTGTTAATAAAGTATGTAATAATAATAGAATTTAATAATAAAAAGATTGAATTATATTTAAATTGATTAATAAAGAATTAATATTTTATTAATCTTAATAATAATCTTATATATGTAATAATATTTTATATAATGGGTAGTAATCACATTGCTTGTGTGTTCACATATAATTATGCGAATATATAAATATTGCAAATATTTACATATTTATAAGAATCTAAGATGTAAATACATCACATAATAAGTGTTATATAATAGGGTTTAGAAATAAATAGTTCAACTCAAGAACAAATATTATTTATGTTATAATCAGAACTAGAGAAGGTATGGTATGTAAAACTGAGAATGATATAGCATAAAGCAAGGTACAAATAGTTACACTGTCAAGACCGTAGGTCTGTGACACTAATATAATATAATTTTTAGGATTGAATTTATTTATCAATATATATATGTTTTTCTTTGAATTAAATAAAATTAATTAAAATATTATATTTTAATTGGTTATTTAGTTAAATATATTTTATTTTTTATATTTAATTTTTAATTTAAAATATTTAGATTTTTAAATTAAAAAATATATATATTACAAAATATTAAAAATTGTTAATAAAATATATAATAATAATAAAATTTAATAATAAAAAGATTAAATTATATTTAAGTTAATTAATAAAAAATTAATATTTTATTAATTTTAATAATAATCTTATATATATGATGATATTTTATATAATAAATAATAATTATATTATTTATATATTTATATACAATTATATAAATATATAAATATTTAATTTATAAATGTTTGTATATTTATAAAGGTCTAAAATATGAATATATTATATAATAGGTATTATATAATAAAGTTTAGAAATAAATAATTCAATTTATAAACAAATATTATTTATATTATAATCAGAATTGGAGAAAGTGCGACATAAAAAATTAAAAACAATATAATATAAAGCAAGGTATAGGTAGTTGTATTGTCAAGACCATAGGTCTGTGACATAATTATTTTATCTCATATAAAATATTTATTAATAATAAAAATTTAACTAGAAGGCTGCTTGCGCAGCACTTAAAGCCCGACTGTATATATATTTATGTTTATATTTTTAAAAAGGGGGGTAACCCATACAAAATAATGAAAAGGGGGTAACCAATGTAAAATGAAAAAAAGGTGATTAAAAAGTGAAAAGAGGGTAAGAGCTTTTAAATATAAAGAAAAAAAAAATTTTTTTTATTATTTTTTTTTATTAATTTTTTTTATTAATTTTTTTCATTAATTTTTTTTTATTATTTTTTTTTATTATTTTTTTTT
>JAJTUH010000029.1:0-30260 GCA_036971555.1 Drechslerella coelobrocha | reverse complement strand
TTTTATATTAACACTCCATGTGAGTGTCATCTGGGTAGGCATTCAACATAGGGAACATCCTTTATCTGTAATATAATTTTTAATTTAGATATTATAATCTTATCTGACAATACAATAAAATTTATATTGGTATTCAATTTTAAAAGTAATAAAAAGAGTGTAAATAAACATAAAGTTTATAACCATAATATAAAAGATAAAGTAAATTTTGTTAAAAAAAATAAATACGTTGGGGAAATTAAATAATAAATAATCAATAATAAATATGGTTTTGTTTAATTTTGGCTTGCTAAATAATAATATAATTTTGTTTTATTTATAAAAATATTACATAAAATTTTTATGTGATATTTAGTATTAATATAATTTTATTTATTTTTAATTTGTAAGTTTAAAAATGTTGATAAGTTTATTTATTTATAAATTTTCTTTATCAATCCATTAATTATATTTTGGTTTCCAATTTATTTATTCAAGTATTATATTTTGGTGTCTTAACCTCTTCCTCTTTTGTGGATTTTTTTTTTGTTAATAATCTATTTTATTTCTTATTGGTCTTTATTTTTATAGCCTTTCCTAATAATAGGTCCTGGTTCTTTAAAGGTTCAACCATATAGGTCACTAGTAAAAGTAGGGTAAAATTTAAAATAAATAATATTAATAATAGGATGGATTTTTAAATGGTTAGGTAATTTTAGTTTGAAAGTATTGTCTCTTTTTATTGTTTTAAGGATTTTGAATAAACCCACTTATTATAGTCTTAATTTCTTTTTTATAATTAAAAATAGAATATAATTTTTCTTAAAGGAAAGTATGATATAATTGGAATTAAAAATTTAAAGGATTTTCTTTTTATTATCTACTTCAATAATAATTTTGGTAATAAGTTGCATAATATCAGCAATATCTTGCTGGTTAATATATCTTTATTTAACAATATTCTTATTA
The DNA here is from genome assembly GCA_036971555.1 of Drechslerella coelobrocha. Classification (NCBI taxonomy): domain Eukaryota; kingdom Fungi; phylum Ascomycota; class Orbiliomycetes; order Orbiliales; family Orbiliaceae; genus Drechslerella; species Drechslerella coelobrocha. The sequence goes on along the minus strand of JAJTUH010000029.1, from coordinate 29,312 downwards.
TCAGCAGTAGAATAAGTAGTTTTATTGTAGTTGAGGATATTCAGGTTGGAACCTAATTTGTAACCTATAAAATTTTTAGTTAGGGCTAAATTGATAACTCAATTTTTAACATCCATAATAATATATTTAATTTTTGGTAAAGTTTTGATTTATTTTTACTATCTATTATCCACATAGTAACATAAGATTATTTTGATTTTCTAATTTATCCATTCAATCTATCTATTAGTAGATGGGTAAAAAATAGATATTTAATAAAATTTAATTATAGGGTAAGTTATTTTGAAGATGTTTTGTTAAAAAATTGAAAGAAATCTTTGATTATAGTTAGTAATAATAATAGATGAATATTTTTAAAATAGATAAATATAATAATAGATTATTATTATTTATTATTTAAATCTTTAATTTTTTTTTCTAGGTATTAATTTAGCTATTTTTAAAGTTTTATTAATTATTATTATAATAGAGTTGAGAATAATAGTTTTATTTAATAAAAAAAATCCATATAAAAAATAAAAATATAAAAAAAGGTTAATAATAAGGTCCAAAATAAAAATAATTCAAAAAGTTATTAATATAAATATTATTTTAAAATAATTAAAGGGCTTATATTAATAAATTATATTACATTAGCACAATAGATAATATAAAATATAGGTTTTAATATTTCAAATTATATAAGGCTAATAGGCTATTTGGTATAAGTATTTATAAATTTGTTTAAACTTATGATAGTATTATTGATTATAAATGGATTTCAAAAGTTTATATTATAATAATCTCCTATAACAATTATTAAATATGTATAAACAAAAGAGTTATTAGATATTATTTTAAAAATAAATTAGGCCTGTTTTATTTTTTAAAATATAAATATTTATATTTAAAGAATAGTGTTTTAATTTATTAAAGCTAAATTCTTATAGTTTATTTAATTAAGATTTTATGGAGTAGGTTTTGAGTAATTTAACTTCAAACTCTGGGTTTATGCTTATTATTATTTTAATCACATTTGGCTGGCTGCTTAAGGTTATGGGAGGGGGCATATGGTTTTCAATGATTATTGGCTTAGTAACTTATTTTTACCAATAGGTAGTTCAATAACAACAGGCTTAGGAAGGTCTGTTTCAGTAGTTTTAGTCAAGAGTGGCATGGTTGGTTGTTTTTGATTTTGTTGTTCTTAATTTTGGGCTAATTGCCGAGTTGCCTATCAAATAAAATATCACGGCTTTTCAGCAATTACTTTGTCATCCTTTATAGTGGGACTTTTTTTAAAATGGCATAACTCTTCTATCCAGTGCTTTTCTACTTTGCGGATTTCATTAATCTAATATTTAATATTTAGGCTTTAATATAAATAGTTAAAAGCGTTAAATATTTATATTTTATAATCTTTTTAATAATGGATGGTTAATTTTGGTTAGTATTATAATAAGTAAAATGTTTATTTTTAATATTAAAAATTGGCCTTTCTTAAGATAATTTTCTTTATAATAATAATCAATTTAATAAGGTTTTTTACTACACTATAATCCATAAAAATTATAATATACAATATTTACTCTACCCAAACTTATACTTATTTAATCATCCAAACTAAATTTAAAAATTCCAAATCAATAAGATAAAATATTTTTTTTACAAATAATAAAAACTTAAACAAGAAAATTAATAATTATAAATTTTTAAAATAAATAAGTTTTTTTTTTAAGATTTTCCTAATTTTTTTTAATATTAAAATATTTTTTAAAGCTTTCAATATTAAATTTTATTTTTTTGGGTATATTTAATAAATTGTTATTCTTTTTCCCCACTACTTTAAAGAATTTATAAAACAATATAAAAATTTGTTTTTATAAAAATATTTTATTATGGCCAATAATATATTCTTCAATTCCTTAATAGCATATTCATAGGTAAAATCTAGTTTAATTTTTTTAATAATATATCTTTGTTATTCATAACCATTTTTAAATGTAACTATTAGGAGGGAGATTTTTAAAACTTACAAAAATACTAGAATTTAAACAAAAAAAAAGTATTTAATTTAAACCATACCAGATCATTAAACCAATAAAAGATTCCAATTTTACAAAAATAAATGGGTTCTAAATATGTTAAACTATTTCTACCCTACTTTCCAACATAAAAATAAAGAATTAATCAACTAATTTTTTAAATAATTCTATTAAATAATAGCCAAAATAGCATTTTTTAATTTTAAAGGTCATTCCTATGTTTAATAATTTTGCGAAAACATATTCCAAAGTAGATATAAATTTAGGAAAGGTTACTACATAGATTATCATATCATCTACATAACAACTGATGAATTTCCAGTCTAAATCAAATAGTTTGTCCATCAAGTACTACTGATATTGAATATTCCATTTATAGCCCATTGGGCATACCTTTAATTGCTTATATTCTTACTAAATTACCATAGTTATTTGGTATTTGTCCTCTAAGTAGATAATTTATTAATAATAGAAAAGGGTCAAGTCAAAAATACCCAACCAATACTTTCTTTTAAAATAATTAATTATATCTATCTGTAGAAAGAGCGGATAGATATTATTTGGGTATTCAGTATTAAAAAAATGCATATCTACAACTAAATATACTTTCCAACTATTATCAGCATCTTGGTTATAAATTATAAATATACAAATACACTAAAAACTACCTATAAATCCCACTTTTTTTAATCTACCAAGTTTGATAAAAAGGTCAAAGGTTTCATCAATAACCTGTTTATCTTTTAAGACAAGGTACATAAAACCAATTAATTTAAATTTAAACTCCCATTTAGGATCAATCAGAATATACAACCAATCTTTTATAAATTCTTTAACTAAATTGGGTGAATTATTAAAGAAATATTAATGCTTAACCATAAATAGGCAGAAAACTTCTTACTCAAAAAATAATATATTATCTAATTTATTAATATAAACTTAAACATAGATTATTTGGCTACAATCTACATTTACCATATCTTTAAACATTGAATATAGATGTTGAAAATTATATTTCTTTTTTAGTCAATTAGAAGAAGAATATTTTGGATATATTAAAATGGTTACTTCTGGACCTTTACGTTCCACTATTTTAACATCCAGGGTATTATGATGCTTTTCGGCTTTAATAAGGATAGATAACTCAGGAGCCAAGGTTATATATTCGGATTCAGGGATGGCAATTCCAGCAAAACATGGTAATTTTTCAACGAAATAAACTTCTTAGGCAATATCACTCCAATACATAATTACCAGGCACTTCCAAAAACTAACATGGCTAAAAATACAACCCTGTATAAGTTTAATTTCATTAAAAATGATATTCAAAACAAACATTTTAATAATATCAATTATAAATACACCATAGGGGCAAGTGATATCCATGTCCAAGAAGGAGTTAACACTGGAAATAAAATAATAATTTTAGCCATTTTTAAAATCTTTATAATATATTTCAACAAAAGTTTGTTTTAGCAAAACTATAAGTTTGTTTATACATATAGATATAATTATAATTAATCTTCTTTTCTTAATAACTATAGGAACTCATTCACAGCCATAATTATTTAAAATTATATACCCCTAAACAAGTCTAGGTTCTATATTTTTATTTTTTATAATATTTATATTAAATAGGACATTATAAGAGAAGGAATTTAAAATCATGTATTTCTTAATTATTATTACCCAATTTTGAAATAGAATTTTAAAAAAAATTAAAAACTTAACCCATTAGAATAATTATTTTTGTTTTTTAATGAATCCTTTAATTTATATGATTTTTTTATATTGTCTATAAATTATCTATTAATTAATAATTATCTTCTGGATAAGAAAATATCTATCCACCAAAAAATAACCAAAACCTATATCCATATATATAATATGTTTTTTATCTTCAATAATAAAAGTAACTCAAGCTTTTATATATTATATATTTACCAATGTTTTTTAAGGTTTTATTATAAAAGAGGATTTTATTTGTTAATTAATTTTTCTATTATTAAAATTATAAAAAAAATTATTATTAAAAATATTTAATTTGTTCTCCCTTTTCTAATATTTATAACTTATTTTTTTAAAATAATAATATAAGTTGTTTTTGGATACAAACTTAAGTTTATAAATATAACAGGTAATAGCTTTTATATTTTTATTTCCCATATTTAGTGTGATTAATTTATTCTCCTTTCAATATTAGGCTTGGGCTATCAATTTTTTCAATAGCAGGACTATTGGGGACTCAATCATATATCCATTTTTTTTAATTATTTTGATAAACCATCCACAATTGTTATTGGCATCCTTAATGGATTGTTCTACAAAGTAAATATTGCAATTGTCTGTTTGGACAGGTTTATCATTATAGTAAATATCTACTACTATCTAATAAATCTTTAGGGCTTTTTTTAATTGTTTTTGGTATTTTTCAAAGAAAACTTCTTTATAAATTTGGTATATATTATTGAAATTTTCTGGGAATTTTTATTTAATTTATTAAGTTTTAGTTTTTTTCTTTTTACATTTTTTTATAAAATATCCAGGTTTATTATAATTATAATATTTTAGAATTGGATCCTTATTATTATAGGTTTAAAAGGCAGTTCAATATTTAAGAATTTTAATCCTATAAATATATTAACAATTCTTTTTTTTACTATAAAATTAATTTATTTTTTTAATAAAATTAAATTTCTAAATAAACATAAATTTTATCTTTTTAAAAAAGAAAAGTTTTTAATTATTATTGCTGGAAATAATAGTATAAATATATATTATTTATTAAATAATAAAAAAGAAACTAATATTATAAATATTAAATAAATTAATTTATTAGGCAGGTTTAATATAATTATATTAATAATAAGTAGTATTTGATTGGGTAACAATCATCAGCAAAAAAATTTGTTGCCATCTCTGCCATTTGATGGCAGGGATGGCAAGGAGGTCTTCTAACATCTAAGCCATCTGGTTACCATCCAGTATACCCTCTGGATGGCACATTTTGTTATCAAAGGCAGAACCCCATCCTCAGATAACATTTTGCAGACTTTTAGCATTTAATATATTATTATTGTTTAGAATATTAATAAATATACTATTATTCTATAAATTATATTATAAAATTAAAATAAATATTAAATATCCAATATTAACCTTTAACAATATATTAATTTTTATTTCTTTGTTATTATGGATTGGAATAAAAATCCAAGGTTTTTTTGTATTAACTGGTTTTAATAACAATATATTAATATAATTTTGTATTAGATATTGGTAATATATTATAAACTTCTACCAAAACCAACCAATTATATTTTAATATAAATTATTAAAGATATTTAAAGATATAGATTATTAGTTTATTTTAATAAAAGTACAATGTTAGATATTAATTATCTTACTTTATACATTCACTATTTTAGAATTAATTGTTTGATTATAAATATTATTCTCATACAATTTCAAAATAACCCAGATGTATATAATAGCCCATACCAATATTACAAAATTTAATTTTTTAATTAAAATAAAATTTCTAAATTTTTTATCTTTATCTAAATTCTAATATTAATATATTAAAACCTTTAAAATTATTGAATATATAAATAAAGTTTAAATATATCCATTAATAAATATTTAATATATAATTGATTAATTAGATTAATTTTTATATCTTCCTTTATAAAATATTTTAAAAAAATCTTATTTAATAATTTCTTTATTTATTTTGAATAATTATTAATATTAAAATTTATTAAATTATAGGTGTTTTATATAATTTTTTTAACAACATTTATTAAATATAAATAAAAGTTTTTAATATTCTATTATATTTATAAATATTAATATTAACTTTATTAATAGATTATAAATATATATAATATTGATAAAAAATATTAATAATTTCCTATGTTTTATCAAATTTTAGGTATATAATATAAGCTTAGAATTATCAAACCAAATCTTATTATAGAACTATTAAAAAAAAATATGATTTTTATGTTTTTAGAATAACAATATTTCATTTATAAATAATATATCATAATTAGACTGTTTTTAAAAATTTAATTAAGAAAAGTTAATATTAAATATTAAAAAACCAACAGGATTTTGTTAAAATTTTATTAATTTTTTTTTTATTATTTCTTTTTAATCTAAATTAATAATTAATAAATTCTATTAATGTTTTTTAGAATTATTAATAGATATTAATAATTTAATATAAAATATCTTTTAGATTTTTAATATTAATATAAATAATTAATAATTAATATAATCCTAAATACTATTTATATTATTATCTTTAAATATTTGGGTTAAGTTTTTAAATATCATAATCAGATGTTAAATATTTAATAATAAATATTATTAAAAAGTTAATTGATTAAGATTTAAAATTTATTTAAAAAAACTTTTATAAAAAAAAAGGGGTAATGGTAATAATCTTATTATAAAAAATTTATATCAAACATCCAAAAATTGGTAAAGTTTATAAGATTTTTTAATATAATATACCAAAATAGTATATAAACCTATTTGCCTTCCAATGTTATACAATTGTCTTTTAGAGCTTTATATATTGCCATCTTATGCTATCTGGCAGCTTCTGAGTTTTTGCTGATGATAATTATTTAATAATAAAAGAAGTTATTTTGTTTTTGAGCTTTTTTTAAATTATAAGTTATAATAATATTAAAATCATTTATTTTTGTTTTAAAATCAATATAAACAAAGATTAACTATTTTTAAATATTTTCCTCTTTATTTATATAAAAAAGTTTAAATTTACAATTAATATATTTAATAAAATCTATGGACTAATTAAATATGAATTTATATAGGTAATTATAAAATTTTTTGTTTATTTGTATAAAATTTTAAATTATATATTTAATTCATGTTTAAATTATAAAATAAAATTAATCCTTTTTATTTAGTTATAACCCATCCTTCCAATTAATAACAATTTGGTTATTTATGTAAATAAGTAATACTAAGTAAATTCTTTTATTATTTAAATATCTATATATAACCTCTTTGATTTATTGGATGAAGGTCTAAATTATTTTAATATTTGGTTTTATCTTAAGTTTAAATAAGTTTGGGTTATAAATTTTTTCAAATTTTTTCAAATTTAATATTATATTTTTTTTTAATTTTATTTTATAAATGTTTAATTATTATTTTAATTTATTTATTAAATTGTTTTTGTGCTTTTGTTTGTTGAACAATAAAATTTTATTAAATTTTAAAGAAAGTTATTAAGTTTTTGTTAATAAAATTAATAAATTTTAATTTATTTTTTAACTCTTTAGTGTTGAGAAAACTATATCAAGAAATTAATTTTTAAATATAAATATGGAGGAAATAAAAATAATTTTAAAAATAAAAATCTTCAATTACAAAAATATTTTCTATTTTTTTTTTTTTATATAATTTCTTAATTAAGGGTATAATTTAATTATCCATAATTTATAAATTAATATTTATTGTGGATTTTAGTGTTTTGGATTATTTCAAAATTATTATTTTAATATTTATTAAAATTATTGGATTTTCCAATACCAAAGCTTTTAATAGAAAGTTGTGAAAGTCATTTTTGTAATTTAAATTTGATTATATTTTAGTATTCTCTCCCTTCTTTACCTTGTAGATATAAAATCTTTGATTTGTTAATCTTTTTTTAATCTTTAAAAATAGGTTGCAATGCTTTTACTTAATTATAATTATAATCTAATAACAGTTTTTTTTTTATAGCCTTTTTTTTTCCTTTTTCTTTTTTAAGATAAGATATTTGGTTTTTGTTTCTTTTAGCTTCTTATCATTATTAGCTGGTGTTTTATGATTTTGGTTGTTTTTAAGGTTGGTTATCTATTTGTTGATTTTTAAAATAGTTGTTTAAATTTCTTTAGATATTTTTATATAATCTATTCTTTCTTTTTAAATAAGTTGCTTTTTTGGGATAGTTTTAGGGGAGATTTCTTTTCCTAAAACTATTTGTATAGTTATAATTCTATTATAAAAAAAGTGGGCTTGGTTGATCTTTGTATGTATAATTATTTCTGTTTGGTTTAAGAAGGACTTTGCCTCATTTGGAATGAATATATAGAGGGTTTATAGCAGGTATGACATAGGAATTACACATAGTATTGTTATTGGTATATCTACTTTTGAGTAATTATAAAAATTAGGTTTTAAAATATAATAAGCTAACTTTAAAAAAATATACTCATCCTTTTTTAATTTGTTGAGGTTATCAAAGTTTGACTTAATATTCAAAATACTAGTAAATGTTTTAGAAAATTTTTATATTATTTTCTTGTATAGGAAAGTAATTTAGGTTTGTGATATAGATTTTTAAATATATAAAGGCTTAATTTTTGTTTTAGGTGTTGAGGTGGTATTTATATTGTGTAGCATAGCTTGTGAAATAAAAAGGACTTGTTGGGTGGTTGGTTTCTTGGTATTCTGCCCATTTTGGATGATTGTTGCCATTGTTTCAATAGCTTTGATTTCTCCGGAGCTGATCAACTCAGGCCTTTTCATTTAGGTATATTGTGGGGCCGATTGATTTGTGAGCTCAATAATTGTTATATCTTTAAAATTAAATGTGTTATTTGGAGTTATTAGAATTGTTTTTGGATTTAATTTGCTTTGTTGTTTTTAATATTCCCTAAATTTTATTTTATTTTAAAATAGGTTTATCTTGAATTCCTTATTTTGAATCTAGGTTGGGTTATAATTAAATTTGGGGTAGGCCTGGGTGAAATGGATGTCTAAAATAAAAATTATTTGAAGGAATTTAATATTATTAATAGGTAGTTTGTTAAATATTTTAAGATATTTTTTTTAAATAGTTTTTTTTAAAATATTTCCAAGGGTTTTATATATAATTAAATAAGTTTTTATTAATTTTTAAAAATTTTGGATAAAATTGAATTCAAAAATAATTTATTAAAAAAATCTAATTTTTTTATATATTTAGGTGTTTAGGTTTGTTTATGTTAAGAATATATAGGTGAGGTTGAAAATATTTTTATTGTAGATTGGGAAGAAATCCTCTATTTGTGCTATTTCACATATAGAATATTTATAAAATAATGTCTAGGAGGGGGCTTTAGATAAAGTTTTGGAAAAAATAGAGAATAGTTTTGATTAAATTTCTATATTTTTGATGAATTGTGATTACAAATATAAGTTGTGATGAGAAGAACACAGGTAAACATTTTAACTATTAATTGTACCCAAATAAGGAGTTAAAAATAATGTTTATTTTTTCTTTATTGATAAAGATTCTATTTTTATTAATAGGTTAAATAAGGTAATAAATTGGTTTGGAAGTTAAATATTTCTGGTGTTTATTTATCTTATTAAAATATTTATAAATGATTAGGAAATAAATATAAACTTGGGCATTAATAAGTTAATTATTAGGGAAATTATTGGGGAGTTAATCTTTTTTAAAAAAAGAAAAGCCTTTTTATGATCTTTGCCTATTAATAAACAATTAAAAATAAAATATAAAGTAATATATATAAAAGAATTTAAGAAGTAAAATGAGTTGTTTATTGCAAAATTCAATAAGGAATTTTGAGGCGAGCTAGGCTAAATAGAAATAATAGAATAAAAATGTTTGCATAGTTAGGAATAATACAGAGCTAACTCAATTAAACTATTGCTACAAATTAAGAATCTAAATAATTACAATATCTCATAACCTCAATCTTAGCTCATTCACTTCTACTTCCCAAGAAAAATTTAAGGAAGCTGGCGAAATGAATAGATAAATTCAATACTATTAAATTATGGATTGGTGTCTATATTGTATAAAGATGAAGAAATTGTCTTTGGTAGAGGGTGCTGGATAGCATAGTGTTAAGTACAGGCAGGCACCACCTGTGTGGTGCTCTTGGTGTGGTTGGTGGTAGGCACCATACCACATAAATACATATTATTTAAAATTGGTTTATAGCAAAAATTGTATATATAGTTTATATAAATTCCAATAAAATATACTAGGCCTATTGAAATACGTGCAAGTGGGCTATATCCATAGCCTGGCGGGAAACATTACCACCAAGTTGGCAGATAGAGAGAATACGTGGAGCGGAGTATAAATATCATGTTACATAGCTGATACATAGTATAAAATATATTAAAAGAATAAGAAGTCGGTCCATATAATACAATAAGTAAAGCAGTGATATGTCAATTAATTAATTAACAGATATATGTACTAATTAATGAACTGGATGATTAAAAGAATATAAAAACATGCACACCATTATCTATAAAATAAGGATTGCGTCGCACTATAGCATAAAGCATATCACATGAAATCACCTAACCACATACAAAGATATCGCGTATAGGAAACATAGATAAATACAGAATAGAATAAACAAACAAACTTTTAATCTATACATTATAAATTATAATTGATAATTTTATAAGACTAAATTAGATTTTTTTTAAATTTTTTTTATTATTATTTTTATTTTTTTATATCCTACTTTATAAACATTTGAGGTTAATTAAAATATATTTAAATAAGTTTAGATATTATATTTTTTTTTAATTTCTAAAAATCATTTTCTAATTTATAAGATTTAGATTATCAAACAAGATATTTGTTTTTTTAATTAAATCCATTTAAAATATAATCAACATTATATTAAATATAATTTTTATTTTCTAGTTTAGGATTTTTAATTTTTTTTTATAATCCATTTGGAATAGGTTTAAATAATAAAATATAAAAAATTTTATAAAATTATGTTTTTCTAGATATTGCAAATTTAAAAAAAAGATTTTTTAATTTTTAGATTATAATATAGGGTCCAAATTTTTAATAATCAAATTTCTTATTTAATTGTTTCGTTTTAATATTTTTTGTAAATAGGTATGTTTTATTTTATTTTTTTAAGATTAATTCTTTTTGTTTACTTTTGTTGTAGTAATATGTTATTTGTTTTTTTGTAAAATTTAATTCTAAATATAGATTCTTTTATAATTATGATATTTAATTTTTATAATTTTTAGTTTTGACTATTTGCTTTTTAAAAATAATAAATAGAAATGAACATCAGTAAAAAAATTTGTTACCATCCCTGCCATTTGATGATAGGGATGGTAGAGAGATTTTCTAACATTTAAGTCATCTGGTTATTATCTAGTACATTTTCTGGATGGTATACCCTGCTATTAGAGGTAGAATCCTATTTTTAGATAATATTTTATAAATTTTTAGTGTTTGATATATTATTATTATTTAGAATATTAATAAATATATTATTATTTTATGAATTATATTATAAAATTGAAATAGATGTTGAATGTCTAATATTAACCCTTAATAATATGTTAATTTTTATTTTTTTATTATTATAGATTGGAATAAAAATCCAAAGTTTTTTTATATTAATTAGCTTTAACAATAATATATTAATATAATTTTATATTAAATATTGATAATATGTTATAAATTTTTACTAGGATTGATTAATTATATTTTGATATAAATTATTAAAAATATTTAAAGATATAAATTGTTAGTTTATTTTAATAAAAATATAATATTAAATATTAATTATTTTATCTTGTGTGTTTATTATTTTGGAGTTGATTGTTTGATTATAAATGTTATTTTTATATGATTTCAAAATAATCTAAATATATGTAACAGCCTATATTAATATTATAAAATTTAATTTTTTAATTAAAATAGGACTCCTAAATCTTCTATTTTTATCTAAATTCTAATATTAATATATTAAAATCTTTAAAATCATTAAATATATAAATAAAGCTTAAACACATTTATTAACAAATATTTAATATATAGTTAGTTAATTAAATTAACTTTTATATCTTCTTTTATAAAATATTTTAAAAAAATCTTATTTAATAATTTCTTTATTTATTCTAAACAACTATTAATATTAAGATTTACTAAATTATAAATGTCTTATATAATCTTCTTAGTAATATTTATTAAATATAAATAAAAGTTTTTGATATTTTGTTATATTTATAAATATTAGTATTAATTTTATTAATAAATTATAAATATATATAGTGTTGATAAAAAATACTAATAATTCTCTATACTTTATTAGATTTTAGATATATAATATAAACTTAAAATTATTAAATTAAATCCTATTATAAAATTATTAGAAAAAAATATAATTTTTATGTTTTTGGAATAATAATATTTTATTTGTGGATAATATACTATTATGGTTGGATTATTTTTAAGAATTTAATTAAGAAAAGTTGGTATTAAATATTAAAAAATTAACAAAACTTTGTTAAAATCTTATTAATCTTTTTTTTGTTATTTCTTCCTAATTTAAATTAGTAATTGATAGGTTTTATTGATGTTTTCTAAAATTATTAACAAATATTAGTGGTTTAATATAAAACATTCTTTAGACTTTCAATGTTAATACAAATAATTAATAATTAATATAATTTTAAATACTATCTATATCATTATTTTTAAATATTTAGATTAAATTTTTAAATATTATAATCAAATATTAAACATTTAATAATAAATATTATTAAGAAATTAGTTAATTAAAATTTAAAACTTATTTAAGAAAACTTTTATAAGAAAAAAGGAGTAATAATAATAATCTTATTATAAAAAATTTATATTAAATATCTAAAAATTAGTAAAATTTATAAGATTTTTTAATATAATATGCCAAAGTAATATACAGACCTATTTGCCTCCCAGTATTATATAATTGCTTTTTAAAGCCCTATATATTGCCATCCCATATCATCCAGCAGCTTCTAAGTTTTTGCTGATGAAGTTATTAAATTTTATTTTTATAATATTTAATATAAAATTATTTTAATTATAATATATATTAATATATTATATATTAATTTTGTTATTAGTAGGTATTTAATTTAATTATTCTATTTGTAATTTAAAAAATTATATAAATAAACTTTTAAAATTTGGATAATTTATTTTGATTATTTATTTATTTATTTATTTAAATATATCCTTTAGTTATTATATTAAACTTTATTTTTAATATATTTATAATATATTACCAAAATTTATTTATAAAGATAATGTTTTTGTTAAAAATATATTTATTTTATAGACTATATTATAAATAAATTCTTTTTTTAATATATTTATGTTATATAGATTATTCCTTATTTTTAATTCTATAATTTGAAAATAATAGTTTTTATAAATTTATTTATTATAATTAAAATTTTATTATAAATAATATTTATAAATAGGTTTTTTAATAAAAGTAATCCCTAAATAAAATTGTAAATGATGATTTAAAATAATCTATCTAATATATTATGTGATATAAGTTGTTTATAAGGTTTATATTAATTTATCTTATTTCTATAATATAAATTATAAATCTTAATATAATTTTTAATTTGTTTTTTTATATTTTATTAAAAAAATTATCTTAATAGAAATTTATAGGATTTATCAATTCCTAAATATTTATATATAAATATATTATAATATTACATCAGCAAAAAAATTTGTTGCCATCCCTGCTATCTGATGGCAGGGATGGCAGGGAGGTCTTCTAATATCTGAACCATCCAGTTACTATCTGGCATACCTTCTAAATGATATATCCTGTCATCAAAAGTAGAATCCTATCCTCAGATGGCATTTTATAGATTTTTAATATTTAATATATTATTATTGTTTGGAATATTAATAAATATATTATTATTTTATAAATTATATTATAAAATTGAAATAGATGTTAAATATTTAATATTAACCTTTAATAATATATTAATTTTTATTTTTTTATTATTATAGATTAGAATAAAAATTTAAGATCCTTTCATACCAATTAGTTTTAATAATAATATATTAATATAGTTTTATATTAGATATTAATAATATATTATAAATTTTTGTTAGGACCAATTAATTATATTTTGGTATAAATTATTAAAAATATTTAAAAATATAAATTATTAATCTATTTTAATAAAAATACAATATTAAATATTAATTATCTTATTTTATATATTTACTATTTTAAAGTTGATTATTTAATTATAAATGTTGTTTTTATATGATTTTAAAATAATCTAGATACATATAATAGTTTATACTAATATTATAAAATTTAATTTTTTAATTAAAATAAGATTTTTAAATTCTTTATTTTTATTTAAGTTTTAATATTAATATATTAAAACTTTTAAAATTGCTAAATATATAAATAAAGTTTAAATATATTTATTAATAAACATTTAATATATAATTAATTAATTAGATTAATTTTTATATCTTCTTTTATAAGATATTCTAGAAAAGTCTTATTTAATAATTTCTTTATTTATTTTAAACAATTATTAATATTAAAATTTATTAAATTATAAATGTTTTATATAATTTTTTTAACAATATTTATTAAATATAAACAAAAATTTTTAATATTTTGTTATATTTATAAATATTAACATTAATTTTATTAATAAATTATAAGTATATATAATATTAATAAAAAATATTGATAATTTCCTATATTTTACCAAATTCTAAATATATAATATAAGTTTAGAATTATTAAGCTAAATTTTATTATAGAATTATTAAAAAAAAATATAATTTTTATATTTTTAAAATAACAACATTTTATCCACAAATAACATATTATGATTGGATTATTTTTAAGGATTCAATTAAAAAAAACTAATATTAAATATTAAAAAATTAGTAAAATTTTGTTGAAATCCTATTAGTCTTTTTTTTATTATTTCTCCTTAATCCAAATTAATAATTAATAAGCCTTGTTAATATTTTCTAAAATTATTAATAAATATTAACAATCCAATATAAAATATCCTTTAAGTTTTTAATATTAATATAAATAATTAATAATTAGTATAGTTTTAAATACTATTTATATTATCATTTTTAGGTGTTTGAGTTAAACTTTTAAATACCATAATCAAATGCTAAATATTTAATAATAAATATTATTAGGAAATTAATTAATCAAAATTCAAAACTTACTTAAAAAAACTTTTATAAAAAAAAAGGAATAATAATAATAATTTTATTATAAAAGGTTCATATTAAATATCTAAAAGTTAATAAAGTTTATAAAATTTTTTAATATAATATGTTAAAATAACACATAAACCCATCTACCTCCTAATATTATATAACTACTTCCTAGAGCCCTATATATTACCATCCCATGTTATCCGGCAGTTTCTAAATTTTTACTAATATATTAAATAATTTCTAAATATAATTTTTTATTAAATATATAATAAAATTCCTTAAAAAAGATTATTCTATTTTTAATTATAAAATAATTTAACAGATTATTTAATATTTAAAATATTTATTTATATTATTTATTTTAATTATAACTTTTCTTAATTTATATTTATAAAAAATATTATATTTTATAAATTATAACATTAAATTCTTTAATAATAATAAAATTTTTTTTTTTTTTTAAAATAATTTTATAATCTAATTCTACTCCTTTTATTAAATTAGATTATTTATTGATTACATTTATTCCAATATTATCTTTTCCTTTAAAATATATTATTTTTATATTATATTTATAAAATGTTTCTTACTATCTAATTTATCATTAATTAAATTCTTTGGTAATCATAAAAAATATTAAATTTTTATAATTTAAATAAATAATAAATAATTTAATTATTTATAAATAGTATTTTTATTTTTTGTAAATATACAATATTATTATTAATTTCTTATTATAAATTAAATATTATAATTTTATAATATTAAATTTATATAAAACATCAGCAAAAACGAAAATCCTTGGGGAAGTCAATATATAAAATTTGGGAAAAAAACAAAAATATAGGAAAATCGATATATAATATTAAAAGGTTAACCCCACCCTACTATCAAAATTACTCAGATTTTACTAAATTAGGACAATATCAACCCCTCAAAATTTAATAAAATATATTTACAAAATTAAAAAAATTTGTTTATTTTTTTTTTTTAATTTTTATACTATTTATTACTTATTTATTTTTTTTAATATTCTATAACCATTTTTTTATAGATGTCTATTGTCTAACAATATAAATTACAAACCAAAATGATTAAAAATATTAATAAAAACAAAAACAAAAACAATTTATTTAATATCAAATCCAAGTTTTCTATTTTAAAATTAATAAAATAAGTTTTTATTAATAAATTAGCATCACACATCAAATTACCAACATCATCTATTCCATTATCAAAAGTCAATGTCTTAAAAAAATATTAATAAGATATATTAACTACTAATTTTAATTACAAAAATTTAATAAAAAAAAGATTAATTAAATATTGTCTGGATTTTACCAACCATTTAATATTTTTTAATTTTATTAAAACTATATCAATTTAAATATAATCTAATTATAATATATTATTTAAATATAAAAATACAATATCTAAAAAATATAAAAGTTAATTTTTTCTTTAATAATTTTATAAAAAAATCTAATCAAACCCTATCAAAATATAAATATCTATTTAAAATTTAACAAAAAACAACAAATTAAATATAAATTTTTTTAAAATTATTTATAACCTTTTATAATATATTCTATTTAAAAAAAATAATACTATATTAATATTATTTAAATAAATACAATACTGTATTAAAAAATTTTAATCATATTTTATAAATATTACTAAAAATATAATAACAAATATTTATAATCTAATTTACTTTAATATCAACAATCAATTTAAATAAATAAAAAAACTATTAAATAATGGATTTTTAAAATATCTTATAAAAAAAAGAACCATAATAAATATATATATTTCAATAAATATTCATTATTTATTAATAAATATTTACAAACTTTATTCATATATTTAATAATCTTAAAAGTTTTAATCTATTAATATTAAAATTCCTAAAAAAATAAAAAAATAAAAAATCTAAATTTTATAAAAAAATTAAATTCCAAAATTTTAACCTAGATTATTATTTATATTTAAATCATATTAAAATCATAAAAAAATAATATTTATATGTAGAATATCAATTTTAAAATTATAAATAAACAAAATAAGATTTTTAACATCTTTTATTAAACAATTTAAAAAAATATTAATAAAATTTATAAAACTATTTAAAAACCTATACAAGAATATAATCAATCAATTTTCAAAAAAACTAATAACATATTATTAGTGTTTAATACAAATTCAAATTAATATTTTAATTACAGAACTTATTAATACTAAAATTTTTTGCAATTTTATCCCAATCAATAAAAACAAAAAAATTAAATTAAATTTATTATTAATATAAAAATTAAATGGGAGTCCAAGTTTAAACAAGATAAATAAAACAATAAACATTTGTTTAAAAACTTTATTAATTTAAGCAAATTAAAATTTACAATTTTTATATTTATATAATTATAATAATACTAGTAATATAATAATTAGTGAATAACATGGAGCGGTTTGATTTGGTTTTTCCCAAAAAAATATTATTTATTATGGTTTTTAGTTTATAAAATGAAAAACCGAACCAACCCAAAAAACTATTTAATAATATAAAAACCAACCGCCAAGAAATTGCCAAGATTTCTATAAATAGAAGTCGCCCAAATCTTAATTAAAAAAATTAAAAAAATATATAATTATATAGAGATTTATTTAAATAATTTAATTATATTTTTTATTATTTTTTATTATTAATATTAAATTAATTATAATTTATTTAATTTTTAATGGTTTTGAATTTTTGGTTTTTTAAAAAATATTTTGAATAAAAATATAAAAAAATATAAAAAAAAATTAAGCGAGATTTTGTATTTTTTTTATAAAAGCGGTTAGTACCACTCTTGCTTAGCACAACCACTCTACAACCACTCTATTATAATTAAAATAAGAGAGGTTTGGTGTTTTTAGTCTGTTTCAAGAATTCCCACACTAAATTTAATTATTTTTTAATTATTTTTTAATTATTTTTTAATTATTTTTAATTATTTTAATTATTTTATATATAATTGTATGTAAAAAACTGAATTGATTCGAACCGATTCGCCCCGCCAAGCTATATTATTCGAACTAAACCAGTTCCCCCTTGGCGGGATGGTTCGGTTCGGTTTATGGTTTAAACCGACCCATGTCATTCTCTAATAATAATAAAAATATTTTTATTTTTAAATACCACCAAACATTAAAAGTCTACTATAAAATATTAAAAAAATGTTTGCTTCACCAAATATCCAATTAACCTCCAGAAGTCAACCGGAGGTCACCAAATAACAAAAAACATCTCAACCATTCCAACCATCAGATAGCTCAGATATCAATAAATTTTTTTGCTGATGTATATTAATTGAAATGTTGAAAAAAGATTCTGGTTAATTTAATTTATTTAAAAATATTAAATTTAATTAAAATTTTGGAAGTTTTATTTTTATATTTTTATTTTTATTTAAAGAATTTAACAAATTTATTATATTTTAAAAAGATTTTTTTAATTTTTAAAATATTATTAAAGGTTTTTACTTTTTTATATTTATTATATTATTTAATATAGACAAAATAAATATAAAAGGTAATATTTTTAAAATATATATCAATAAAAATAATTTTATATTTTTTAATAGAAAATCATATTTTATAAAAAAAAATATATATATTTAATTAATTAAAAAATTGATTAAATTTTTTTAATTATCTTTTATAATATATTAAATCTTTAATATATAATGCCTTATATATTCCTTTAGAATATTAAAACTTGTCTCCATTATTATTTACTTAATTTCTTATTGAATTAAATAATAATAAAAATAATTAATTATCAAAATTATATTTAAAATTAATTATTCTAATTTTTTAAATTAATATAATTAATAATCTTATTAGGCTTTCTTTTATATTAATATTATAATTTTTTATAATATATTATTAAATAATTATTATATTTTTTAAAAAATTTAATCAATATTATTTAAATTATTTTTATTTTTATTTTTATTTTCAATATTTTTAATAATTTATTATTTTTATAAAATTTTATATTATATTTTTATTAAATGTTACACTTTAGCTGGCTATCCAGCTAAACACATTTCACTTTTTATATCTAACTTTTAATCTAAGATATCTGGGTTTTTAGAATAGAAAGTATATATATTATAAAATATTAAAAATTGTTGATAAAATATATAATAATAATAAGATTTAATAACAAAAAGATCAAATTATAATTAAATTAATTAATAAAGAATTAATATTTTATTAGTTTTAATAATAATTTTATATATATAATAATATTTTATATAATAGGTAATATTTGTATTGTTTATATGTTTATATATAATTATATAAATATATAAATATTTATTTTATAAATATTTATATATCTATAGGGGTTTAAAATATAAATATATTATATAATAGATATTATATAATAAAATTTAAAAATAGATAATTTAATTTATAAATAAATATTATTTATATTATAATTAAAATTGGAGAAAGTGTAATATGTAGGGTTAGGAATAATATAGTATAGAATAAGGTATAAATATTTATATTATTAAAATTGTAAATCTATAATATTATTTTTTCTTTTTAAAATTAAGATCTATATAATTTTTAATTTTATGTAAAGTGGGTATAAAATATAAATATAAGTAAAATAAAAATTAATTTTCTGTATAGGAGGGTAGTGTTATGTGGAGAATTTTTGTATTGGTTGTGGTTTTATGTAAGATAGTTTTAGATATAAAATTGAGTGATTATGTTAAAATTGTGTTTATATAAATTAAATCTATTTTATAATAGAGGTGTTTTTATAAATAATAAATAATATAAATAAAAAATATATAAAAAAATAATGATCAAAATCAAGATAGGGATTAAAATTTAAATTTAAAATAATTATAGTATAATATATTTAATTAATCAAATGTTTGTTGAATAAATAAAATAAAAATCAAAACAATTTTCTTATTAATATTGAAATTTTTAAATTAATTAAATTAAGTTTTTTAATATTTTTATTTTTATTTTATGTGAGTATTGTATTAAAAACAATTATTTTTGTATTATGATGTTAAGAAATATTAATTATTTTATTTATATTTAAAATAAATAATATGGTTGTTTAATTAATTTTTGTAAATATTTTTTTTAATATTAAGAATAGATTTAATTAATAATTTATAGTGGAATGATTAGATTATTAAGTTAATAAGAAAAAAAAAAAATTAAAAAAATTAGAATTGGAGCAAAAGATTTTGTAGGTGTAAATTATTCAAAAAAGAAAAAAATTTTATCAATTTAAAATAAAATATGTAAAAATAATTATATATAAAAGGAATTTATTAAAACAAATAATAAAAAAAAATAAAATTAATTTAATCAAATTTTAAAATAATATAAATGTAATTATTTTTAAAAAAAAAATAAAAAGAATTTATTAAAAGTTATTTAATAATATTATATTAATTTAATAAAATTAAATTTGTTTTTTTAATTATCTTTATTTTTATTTTATAGATTATGATGTAGATTTCAAATTAAAATAGATTTAAATAATTTTTAAAAATATGTTGTTTTTGGGTATTTAAAAGTTATTTTATAATCTGTAAAATAGTATTTATTTAATAAGGTATTTGTTTTTTTTATTAAATTTGTTAAAAATCTTTTTGAATTTGTATTTAATATAATTTTTAAATTTTAATTCTTTATTATTAAAATTTTTTTTTAAATTTTTTAAAATTGATTTTAAAAATAAAATATAGAAAAATTAATAAATATATATAGATTTTAATATTTTAAATTTGAAAATATTGTTGTTGAATTTTTTTATAATTATAAAAAATTTATATTTTTAATAATTAAATTTTTTGATAAATTGTCTTTTATATTTAATATATTTAATAAATAAATATATTTTATTTTTTTTTTTTAAAAATAGTGTTTTTATTTTTTTTTAATTATAATAATATAATATATATTTAATTATAAATTAAAAATCTTTTTATAAATTGTTATAGAAATTTTTTATGTTATTAATATATTTGTTTATTTTTGGAATTATTTTTTTAAATATTAAGGATGATAGTATTGTGGTAGGGTTTTATTTTTTAAATATTTTATAAAGTATGTGTTTAGTGGTTAAGTGTTTTAATATATTATATATAAATTTAAAATTAAATAATAATTTAATTTAATTATTTTGAGTTATGTTTAGAAAATTGTGTAACTATATTTTAATTATTTAAATGATTTATTTAATAAATTTATTTGTTTGGGTGTGTTTTTTGTTAGTAATATTAAGTTTGGTTTTAATTTAGTTTTTAATTGAATTTTAAAATTTATTAAAGAATAAGATATTTTTATTATAAATGTATTTAATTTGTAGGTTATATTGATTAAATATTTATTTAAAATATATTTATTTAAATTTTTAAATAAATTATTTAGAATTTTATAATTTAAATATTATTATTTTATTAAATTTATAAATAATAATTAAGATTTTGTTATAAATTATATTTATAAGGGGGTTTCTTAAATAAAATATTTTTTAAATAAAATTATAAAAAATAATTTAAAAAAATTTAATTAGAATATTATAAAATTATAATTTTCTATAAAATAAATATTGATTAAGTTTGTTTTGTTGATATATATTGTAGGTTTTAATATATTATTCAATATTTTATCATATTTGGGGTTAATAATAATTTTTAATTAAGAGTTTTTATATTTATTTAATTTTTAAATATTTATAGGTTAATATATTATAATGTTATTTTATGAGTTGTTATTGGAGATTTTTTATTAAAATATAAAAAAAATTTTGAAACAATATAATTTTATTTTTAATAATAAAGTATAAAGGTGTATTGTTGATATTTAAAAAAATTTGTTTAATTATGGAATATTGTTGATAATTATTTTTTAATTTTTTAGTGAATTTATTGTAAAATATGTAAGTGGTTTTGTTGAAATTTGTATTAATAGTAATAGTATTATAGGATTTTTTTTTAAAGATTATTTTTTGATTTGGTTGTATTTTTTTTATTAGGTTAGATTTTTTATTAAAAATATTAGTTTTTNAAATTTTTTTTTTTTTTATAATATATAATTTTTATTTTATATTTATTAAAAGTTTTTTATTATTGTATTTATTATTAATTAAGTATTTTGGTAGTAAGAAAGAATGTAAGATTTTTGTGATTAAAATATATTATAAAAGGTTTTTTTATTTATAAATAGATTTTTTATATTTAATATATTTTAATAATAATTATAAATTCTTTATTATAGATAGGATATTTAAGTTTTGTGGTGTTAAATTTATAAAATAAATAAATAATAAAGTGTTATTTTTTGTTAAAATATAATTAATATAGATAAGTTTTTAAAATTATATTTAAAATATTAGTTTTAATTTTAATTAATAAATTAAAATTATATAATTTAAATATAAATATAAATAGAAATGATTTTTTAAATATATTAAATACTATTTTTTAATTGGGGATTATGTTGAATTTGATTTTTATTTTGGTGAATTTTGATAAAATAATTAATATATAATTATATTTTTTAATAAAGTATTGATAATAATTATATAATTTTAGAAAGGTTTAAATGTTTTTAATGTTTTTAGGTTTAAATTATTTTTGGATAATATTGATTTTTTTAAAATCTATTTTAATTTTATTAATTATAATAATAGTTTTTAAAAATTTGTATTTAGTAATTTTGAATTTTATTTTTTTAAATTTAATTTTGAGGTTGTATTTGTTGAGGGTTTTAAATATTTTTATAATATGTTGTTAGTATTTTTTGGGGTTTTTGTTATAAATTAAGATGTTGTTGAGGTAGATAATATAAATTTTATTAATATAATTTTGTAAAATATAATTTATAAAGGTTTGAAAGGATATTAGTATATTAATTAATTTAAAAAATATAATTATATATTTAAAAAATTTATATTAATATTTAAAAATTATTTTTTAAATATTTTTAAATAATATTTAGATATTATAGTAAATGGTGATAATATTTAATTTAATAAATTATTTTGTTTTTTATAAGTGGTTGAGGGATTTGTTAATTTGTAATATTCTATTATAATTTTTAATAATTATTTTATTAAAACTTTTATAGTCTATATATATTTGTAATTTACTATTTTTTTTAAATATAAATAAGATGGGGTATTTAATAAATGAATATAAAAATTGGATATATTTTTTTCTAAAATTTTTTTTAATATATTTTTTAAAAATTTTAAGTTTTTTTTATATATATATATATATAGGTATAAATTTGGATATTATTTCTTTTTTGAATGATATTTTATGAATAAATTTATTGATTTTGGGTAAGGTTTAGTTGTTAAGTGGTTTTTTAAATATTTTGATTTAATTTGGAATTTATTTAACTATTTTTATAATAGTGGTTTGGATTAATTTTTTAATATGGATAATGATTTTTTTAAAAATATAAGTTTTGAATTATAATTAGTAGTTGATTTTTTTAATAAAAAGGTGTTTGGTTTGTTGTAAATATATTTCTTTTTTATAATTATTAATTTTTTTAAAATTTTTAGGTGCTTAAATATAGTTGTATTGAAAAAATTGGATTTTTTAAGATTTGAAATTGATGTTTAGATTATGATCCTATAATTAATTATATTTTAAGATAAGATTGTTATATTTAAAATTAAAAATATTAACTATTTAATTTTTAAAGTGATTGTTAATAATAAGGGTGATTTTGGTTTTATAATGAATTGTTTTTAAGGGGCTTTTTTTAAAAACTATTATATTATAATAAATTTTTTTTAGGGTTTTAGGTAAGTTGTGTTTAATAATATAATTTTTTAAAATATAAATGGTTTTTGTATTATTGTTTATAAGGGTTTTAATAAGGTTTTTATTGATAATATAAAGTATATTATAATATTATTTTTTGATTTGATTAAAAGTTTTATCAAATTTTTTTTTAATGAAATTGAAATTAGATTGTTTAATATATATTAAAATTTAAAATTGTTTTAATTTAAATTTTTATTAAAAATAATTTTTTTTAATATTAAAGAAAGTAAATAAATATTATAGTTATTGTGTGATTTTTTATTTTGTTTAATAGATTGGGTTAATTTGATATAGAATTTTTGTATATATCATTATTAATAGTTTTTAAAATAGAATTTTTTTAAATAAAATAAATAGAATTTTTTATATTTTAGTAATAATAATGTTTTTTAATAAAATATTTAAATAATTTTAATTTATTTTTGTATATAAATAATATAAATTATTAAGGATTTGTTATAGGAGGTGTGAGTAAAAAATATATTTTTGTATAAATAATATTTTTTGTATTTTATAATATTTAATTTAATAATAATAATATTAAAAAGTGTTGATTTTTTTTAAGTATTTATGTTGTTTGTGAAAAAATAATAATAATTAAAATTTTTTATAAATTTGTATTTGTAAAAATTAATTATTATATAATAAATAAAAATTTAATATAATTTATATTTATTTTATTTTCTTTATTATATATAATTATATTTAATATTAGAAATATTGTTGTGGTAATTATTGTAAAATTAATTTATTATATTAAATTAATAATTTTTATAGAATTTATATTAATGTGTTTTATAAAATTAGATATATTTATTTATAAATTTGGGTTAGGGTTGTTTGTTAATAAAATTTATAATTTTAGTATAGGTTTTTATTAGAGTAATGAGTTGATGTTGATATTGATTTTTTTAATATAGATATTAAGATTAGTAAGGTTTTATGATTATAGGATTAAATTTGATATATATTTTTTTATAAATAATTTATAATTGTTGAATTGGTTTTTAATATTAAGGGTTTAATTAAATAATAGGATTAAGGGTTTAATAGTTATAGAAGATTATTTATAATAATTGGGTTTTTCTGAATAAATAATTTTATTATAGATTTTTAAGGGAATTGTGAATATATTATAGGTGTTTTTTAGGGATTAAATATTCTTAGATTTAATTATATTTATTTTAAATAGGTAAGTTAAAGAAATAAATAATTTAAAATTTTAAGTCTAAGTTTTCTAATATGTTTTAATTAAGGTTTATAATTTTATTAAGAGTGTTTTAAGGAAGGTCGGATTATTTAAATATATTCTGTTTTTGGTTATTTGGTTTAATAAATGTTTTTTTGTAAATTGAATTATTAAGAATGGTATATTGTTGAATTATTTAAATAATTTTTTAGATTTTTTATATGATAATTTTAAGAGAGTCAAGTTGATGAATAATGATATTAAGATTTTTATTAGGGCTTTGTTAAGGTTTTAAGTTTTTTGATTTAGGATATTTATTATATTTTTTATTATACTCCTTGTTATATTCTTGATTATATTCTTTGTTATGTTGTTTTTGTAATATCTCATTGTCAGTAAATTGGATATATCTTTGTTAATTTTGCTGTTTTTGATTGGTGTAAGTGTGAGTTATATATCCTTCTTGTCTATAATTAAAATAAATGGGTTTGTTGGATTTTTGGGGTTTATTGTGTTGTTGGTTTTGCTGGTTTTAAATGGTTTTTAGTTCCATAGAAGTGGGGCCATATGTAATACACAAGTTTTAATTTTAGTTAATACTTTTCTATTAATTTTGAGGTCGTTGGTGATTTAAATTAGAAAATCAATTATTATAATTTAAATTTGTAAATCTATTTTGTAAATTAGAAAATCGGGATTAATTGCAATTAAGATTATTGTTTTGTTTAGATCAAATAATATTGGTTTTGTTATCCTTATAAAAATTATTATTAAATTCTATAATAAGAAATTGTATTTCTTTATAAATTATTTATTTATTCAAAATTTTAATTTTTATAATTTTTTATTTTCATTAGGATTTAAATTTTTTTTTAATATAATAGAGTAATTAATTATTATTATATTTAATAAAGAAGATATGTTGATTGATTTGTTAAAAATATTTTTAAACAGGTTTTGTTTAACATAACATATAAAATTTGTGTAAAGTTTTTTTAGATTTATTTTTGTAGTCGCAAATCTATCAAAAAAATAAAATAAATTTAAATTATATAATAAATATTATAATAATTTCAAAGATATTTTATTGTTATTATCAAGAAATATTTTCTTTATATTTTTCACAATAAGTATTATAAGTATTAAAAATAGTTTTTTCTAAAAAAAATCCAACATATTTAATCTTACACTTATCACTAAAGAAACTAATTAAATAAAAATAAAAAATATTATTTAACTATCTAATAAATTAATCAAGTTTATTAAATAATTTATTAAATTTAATAAAATCAACAAATTTTATTATTTTATTATTTTAATATTTTCCAATAAATAATCCATTATCTAAATCAAAAATATAATAATTATTATCAACATCATCATTATTACTATTATCACTAAAATTCTTATTAAAATCCTTAAGATTTAATTTAAATTATTATACACATTATTTATTTTTCTTATTTTTTAAAGCATATTTAAATTAATATAAGCCAATTTATTTAATTTCTTTAATATATTTAACACAATTAATTTTTATAAATTGGTCTTTATATATATAAACATCTTATTCAAAATCAATAACTTCATAGGTTTAGATTTAAACACAAATAAACATTTTAATATATTCTAAAATTTAAATAATCTTTTTAAAATTCTATAAATATCTATTATCATCCAGGAATATAATTTCATATTCTAATTCTTCAATAGTTTTTAAAAAGATAGATTTTTTATAGATTTAAATATTAATATTAATATAAAATTTATCACTTTTCTAAAAAAAATTATTTTCTTTATTAAATAATTCTATAATTAATTTAAATTCAAGAAAGATAAATATTTTTCTTAATTATTTTTATAAATATTAAATCATTTGATTAATTCAATCAAAAACATTAAAAATTTTTAATAAAAATACATTATAAAAAAGTATACAATCTCTTTCTTCATCCATTATCTCATATTCCAATATAATATAATTTTCAAAATTGAATTCATTTATTAACATACATATATTCTTTTTTAAATTGAATAAAATCAATCAAAATATTATATTTTAATTAATTATCCAACTAAACACATTTTATTTTTTACATCTAATTTTTAATTTAAAATACTTAAATTTTTAGAATAAAAAGTATATACATCACAAAATATCAAAAACTATTAATAAAATGTGTAATAATAATAAAATTTAATAACAAAAAGATTAAATTATAATTAAATTAATTAATAAAGAATTAATATTTTATTAATTTTAACAATAATTTTATATACATAATAATATTTTATATAATAGATAATATTCACATTACTCATATACTCACATATAATCATATAAGTATGTAAATATTTATTCTATAAATATTTACATATCTACAAGGGTCTAAAATATAAGCATATTATATAATAGATATCATACAACAGGGTTCAGAAATAAATAGTTTAATTTATGGATAAACATTATTTATATTATAATCAAAACTAGAGAAAGTGCAACATATAGGGCTGGGAACAACATAACATAGAACAGGGTACAGGTATTTGTACTGTCAAGACCATAGATCTGTGATATTAAATTAATATTTTTTTTTTTTAAATTTTATTTAAATTGAGATATTGATTATTAAGATATTTTAATATATTTTAATATTGTTTTTTATATTTAAATAATAAATTATTAATTTAAATTTAAATAATATTTCTTTTTATATATTAATATATTTAATATATAGTTTTATTTATATAATAATTGTTATTATTTTAATTTTATTAAAGTAGAAGTTGTTAAAGAATTAAATAGAGGTTTTATTTTTATTATTTGTTATTTTATTATTTTTGTATTTGGTATTGGAGTTTGAGTTTTTAATAAATAATTGTTGATTTTTAATAATGTTGTTATTGGAATATTTAATAGGTTTTTTTAAATATATATAATATTTTTTTATTAGATTAAAAGAGTATTAGTTAAAGTGTTATATTTATATTTAAATTTATTATTTTAATAAATTTAAATAAAATTATTTATTATAATTATTTTAATAATCTAAGTATTCAGATTTTAATTAAGAAATGTGTATTTTTTTATATAATAAATAGATTATTTCAATAAAAATATAATAATAATAATAAGTAGATTGGTATTATTTTTAAATTGATTGATGAACTTTTAAAAAATAATTTATTTATTAAGGAAATCTAATTATTTAAATACATAAAATTATTTTATATAAAAAATATTGTTAAATATTAAATAACTAATATTTATTAATAAATATTAAATGTTAAATAACTAGTAATTAATATTGCTAGATGTTAAACTATTAATAATCCAAATCTAATCAATATTGATAAATAAGTGTGCAAATTCTTATACAAATAAAATATAAATATTATAATGTATGGAGTTGAGGGGTTAATATTTAGACAGTTGATGCTAATGCCTTCTGGGCATCTCTAGTGTTCAGATAACTTGTTCAGACTGGTGTGTCTGTAACACTTTAAATATTATATAAGAACCTCTGGTAATCCCTACAACTTCTACAAGTTGTATAAGCTGCCGTCTGGTGGCTTTTGATTTTT
Source organism: Drechslerella coelobrocha (assembly GCA_036971555.1). Taxonomy (NCBI): domain Eukaryota; kingdom Fungi; phylum Ascomycota; class Orbiliomycetes; order Orbiliales; family Orbiliaceae; genus Drechslerella; species Drechslerella coelobrocha. Next base: position 608 of record JAJTUH010000029.1, on the reverse strand, counting down.
TACTGATGTTGATAAGATAAAGAATATTATATTTTTAAAAAATTTAATAATAAATAATAATAATAATAAAAATAAAGAATATAATGGATATTATCATCAGCAAAAAAATTTATTATCATCCCTGCCATCTGATGGCAGGGATGGCAAAAAGGTCTTCTAGTATCTAAACCATCTGGTTATCATCCGATATACCCTCTAAATAATATACCCTATTATCAAAGACAGAACCCCACCCTCAAATAACATTTTATAAACTTTTAATATCTGATATATTATTATTGTTTGGAATATTAATAAACATATTATTATTTTATAAATTATATTATAAAATTAAAGTAAATGTTAAGTATCCAATATTAACCCCTAATAATATATTAATTTTTGTTTTTTTATTATTATAGATTGGAATAAAAATCCAAAATCTTTTTGTATTAACCAATTCTAATAATAGTATATTAATATGGTTTTATATTAGATGTTAATAATATATTATAAGCTTTTGTTAGGATCAACCAATTATATTTTAATATAAATTATTGAAAATATTTAAAAATATAGGTTGTTAATCTGTTTTAATAAAAATATAATGTTAGATGTTGATTATTTTA
>JAJTUH010000028.1:0-33490 GCA_036971555.1 Drechslerella coelobrocha | reverse complement strand
AAAAAGGTTTATATTTTTAAAAATCAAACTTTTTACTACATTATCCTTTATATTTAATATATTTAATAAACAAATATACTTTATTTTTTTTTTTTAAAAATAATATTTCTATTTTTTTTTAATTATAATAATATAATATATGTTTAATCATAAATTAAAGATTTTTTTTAAAATTATTATAAAAATTTTTTATATTTTAAATATATTTATTTATTTTTAAAACTATTTTTTTAAATATTAAAGATAATAATATTATTATAAAATTCTATTTTTTAAACACTTTATAAAGCATATACTTAATAATTAAATGTTTCAATATATTATATATAAATTTAAAATTAGGTAATAATTTAACTTAATTATTTTAAACTATATTTAAAAAATTATATAACCATATTTTAATTATTTAAATAATTTGTTTAATAAATTTATTTATTTAAATATATTCTTTATTAATAATATTAAATTTGGTTTTAATTTAGATTTTAATTAAATTCTAAAATTTATTAGTAAATAAGATATTTTTATCACAAATATATTTGATTTATAAATTATATTAGCTAAATATTTGTTTGAAATATATTTATTCAAATTTTTAAATAAATTATTTAAAATTTTATAATTTAAATATTATTATTTTATTAAATTTACAAATAATAATTAAAACTTTGTTATAAATCATATTTATAAAAAGATTTTTTAAATAAGACATTCCTTAAATAAAATTGTAAATAATAATTTGAAAAAATTTAATTAGTATATTATAAAATTATAATTTTCTATAAAATAAATATCAACTAAGTTTATTTTTGCAACACATATCACAAATTCTAATATATTATTCAATATTTTATCATATTCAAGATTAGTAATAATTTTTAATTAAAAATTCTTGGATTTATTCAATTCCTAAATATCCATAAATTAATATATTATAATATTATTTTATAAATTATTATTAAAAATCTTTTATAAAAATATAAAAAAAATTCTAGAATAATATAATTCTATTTTCAATAATAAAATATAAAGATGCATTATCAATATCTAAAAAAATTCATTTAACTATAAAGTATTGTTGGTAGTTATCTTTTAATTCTTTAGCAAATTCATTATAAAATATATAAATAATTCTATTAAAATTTGTATTAATAATAATAATGTTATAAAATTTTCTTTTAAAAATTATTCTTTAATTTAGTTATATTTTTTTTATTAAATTAAATTTTTTACTAAAAGCATTAATTCTTAAATTTTCTTTTTTTTTATAATATATAATTTTTATTTTATATTTACTAAAAATTTCCTATTATTATATTTATCATCAACTAAATACCTTAATAGTAAAAAAAAATATAAAATTCTTATAATCAAAATATACCATAAAAAATTTTTTTATTTATAAATATATTTTTTATATCTAACATACTTTGACAATAACTATAAGTTTTTTATTATAAATAAGATATCTAAATTTTATAATATCAAATTTATAAAATAAATAGATAATAAAATACCATTCTTTATTAAAATATAATTAACATAAGTAAATTCTTAAAACTATATCTAAAATATTTATTTCAATTTTAATTAATAAACTAAGGTCATAAAATTTAAATATAAATATTAATAAAAATAATTTTTTAAAAATTTCAAAAATTTTCTTTTAATTAAAAATTATATTAAATTTAATTTTTATTTTAATAAATTTTAATAAAACAATTAATATATAACTATATTTTTTAATAAAACATCAATAATAATTATATAATTTTAAAAAAACTTAAATATCTTTAACATTTTTAAACTCAAACTATTTTTAAATAATATTAATTTTTTTAAAATTTATTTTAATTTTATTAATTATAACAATAACTCTTAAGAATTTATATTCAATAACTTCAAATTTTGTTTTTTTAAATTCAATCTTAAAATTATATTTATTAAATACTTTAAATATTTCTATAATATATTGTTAATATTCTCTAAAATCTTTACTATAAATTAAAATATTATTAAGATAAATAATATAAATTTTATCAATATAATTTTATAAAATATAATTTATAAAAATTTAAAAAAATACAAATACATTAATCAATTTAAAAAATATAATTATATATTCAAAAAATCTATATTAATATCTAAAAACAATTTTCCAAATATTTTTAAATAATATTCAGATATTATAATAAATAATAATAATATCTAATTTAATAAATCATTTTATTTTTTATAAACAATTAAAAAATTTATTAATTCAAAATAATCTATTACAATCTTTAATTGTTATATTATTAAAATTTTTATAATCCATATATATTTATAATTTATTGTTTTTTTTTAATATAAATAAAATAAAATATCCAATAAATAATTATAAAAATTAAATATATTCTTTTTTAAGATTTTTTTTAATATATTTTTTAAAAATTTCAAATTCCTTTTATATATATATATATACAAACATAAATTTAGATATTATTCTTTTTTTAAATAATATCTCATAAATAAATTCATTAATTTTAAATAAAACTTAATTATTAGATAATTTTTTAAATATCTTAATTTAATTTAAAATTTATTTAACTATTTTAATAACAATAATCTAAATTAATTTTTTAACATAAATAATGATTTATTTAAAAATATAAATTTTAAATTATAATCAATAATTAATTTTTTTAACAAAAAAATATTCAATTTATTATAAATAAATTTCTTTTTTATAATTATTAATTTTTTTAAAATTTTTAAATATTTAAATACAATTATATCAAAAAAATCAAATTTTTTAAAATTTAAAACTAATATTTAAATCATAATCCTATAACCAATTATATTTTAAAATAAGATTATTATATTTAAAATTAAAAATATTAACTATTTATTATTCAAAATAGCCATTAATAATAAAAATAATTTTAATTTCATAACAAACTATTCCAAAGAAACTTTTTCCAAAAATAACTACACTATAATATATTACTTTAAAAATTTTAATTAAATTATATTTAATAACATATTCTTCTAAAATATAAATAATTTCTATATTATTATTTATAAAAATTTTAATAAAATTTCCATTAATAATATAAAATATATTATAATATTATTTTTTAATTTAATTAAAAGTTTTATTAAATCCTTTCTTAATAAAGCTAAAATTAGATCATTCAATATACATCAAAGTCTAAAACTGTTTTAATTTAAATTTTTATTAAAAATAATTCTATATAATATTAAAAAAGATAAACAAATATCATAAATATTATATAATCTTTTATTTTATTTAATAAGTTAAGTTGGTTTAATATAGAATTTTTATACATATCATCATTAATAGTTTTTAAAATAAAATTTTTCTAAATAAAATAAACAAAATTCCTTATATTTTAATAATAATAACATTTTCTAATAAAATATTTTAATAATCTTAATCCATTCTTATACACAAATAGTACAAATTATTAAAAATCTATTATATAAAATGTAAATAAAAGATATATTCTTATATAAATAACATTTTTTATATTTTATAATATTAAATTTAATAATAATAATATTAAGAAATATTAATTCTTTTTAAACATCTATATTAAAAATGAAAAAATAATAATAATTAAAATCCTTTATATATTTATACTTATAAAAATTAATCATAATATAATAAATAGAAATTTAATATAATTTATATTTATTCTATTTTCTTTATTATATATAATTATATTTTATATTTGAGATGTTATTATTATAATTAGTATAAAATTAATTTATTAAAATAAATTAATAAATTTTATAGAATCTATTAATATATTTTGTAAAGTTGGGTGTATTTATTTATGAATTTAGGTTAAATTTGTTTATTAATAAAATTCATAATTTTAATATATGTTTTTATTGGGGTGATTAATTAATATTAATATTAGTTTTTTTGATATAAATGTTAAAATTAATAAAGTTTTATAATTATAAGATTAAATTCAATATATATTTTTTTATATATAATTTATAATTATTGGGTTGGTTTTTGATATTAGGGGTTTAATTAAATAATGGGATTGAGAGTTTAATAATTATAGAGGATTATTTATAATAATTAGGATTTTTTTAATAAGTAATTTTGTTGTAGGTTTTTAAGAAAGTTATGAATATATTATAAATATTTTTTTGGGATTAAATTTTTTTAAATCCAATTATGTTTATTTTAAATAGGTAGGTTAGAAAAACAAATAATTTATAATTCTAAATTTAAGTTTTTTAGAATATTTTAATCAAAATTTATAATTTTATTAAAGATTTTTTAAAAATAATTAAATTGTTTAAGTATATTATAGTTTTAATTATTTAATTCAATAAATATTTTTTTATAAATATAATTATTATATTGTTAAATTATTTAAATAATTTTTTGGATTTTTTATATAACAATTTTAAAAAAATCAGGTTAATAAGTAATAATATTGAGATTTCTATTAAAATCTTGTTAAAATTTTAAATTTTTAAATTTAAAATATTCATTATATTTTTCATTATATTTTTCATCATATTCTTAATTATATTTTTTGTTATATTATTTTTATAATATTTTATTATTAGTAAATTGGATATGTTTTTGTTGTTAATTTTGTTATTTCTAATTAATATAAACATAAACCATATATCCTTTTTATTTATAATTAAAATAAATAGGTTTATTAAATTTTTGGGATTTGTTATGTTGTTAATTTTATTAATTTTAAATAATTTTTAATTCTATAGAAGTTAATTTGTAAATAATATATAGATTCCAACCTTAATTAATATTTTTCTATTAATTCTAAAATTATTAATAATTTAAATTAGAAAATTAATTATTATTATTTAAATTTATAAATCTATTTTATAAATTTAAAAGTTAAAATTGATTGTAATTAAAATTATTATTTTATTTAAATCAAATAATATTAATTTTATTATTTTTATAAAAATTATTATTAAATTTTATAATAAAAAATTATATTTTTCAATAAATTATTTATTTATTAAAGATTTTGATTTTTATAACTTTTTATCTTTATTAAGACTTAAATCCTTTTTTTATATAATAAAGTAATTAATTATTATTATATTTAGTAAGAAAGGCATATTAGTTAATTTGTTGGAAATATTTTTAAACAAATCCTATTTAACATAATATATAGAATTTATATAAAATTTCTTTTAATTTATTCTTATAGTTATAGGTTTGTCAAAAAAATAAAATGAATTTAAATTATATAATAAATATTATAATAATTTTAAAAATATTTTATTATTATTATTAAAGAATATTTTCTTTATATTTTTTATAATAAATGTTGTAGATATTAAAAAAAATTTTTTTTAAAAAAAATTTAATATATTTAATTTTATATTTGTTATTAGAAAAATTGGTTAAATAAAAATAAAAAATATTGTTTAATTGTTTAATAAATTAATCAAATTTATTAAATAATTTATTAAATCTAATAAAATTAATAAATTTTATTATTTTAATATTAAGATTTTTTTTTAATAATAAATTATTGTTAAAATTAAAAAAATAATAATTATTATTATTAATATAATTATTATTATTATTATTACTAGGGTCTTTATTAAAATTTTCTAAATTTGATTTAGATTATTATATATATTATTTGTTTTTTTTATTTTTAGGGGTATATTTGGATTAATATAAATTAGTTTATTTAATTTTTTTAATATATTTAATATAATTGGTTTTTATAAATTAGTTTTTATATATATAAATATCTTATTTAAAATTGATAATTTTGTAAGTCTGGATTTAGATATAAATAGATATTTTAATATATTATAAAATTTAAATAGTTTTTTTAAAATTTTGTAAATATTTATTATTATTTAGGAATATAATTTTATATTTTAATTCTTCAATAATTATTAAAAAAATAATTTTTTTTTTAATTTAGGTATTAATATTAATGTAGAATTTATTATTTTTTTAGAAAAGGTTATTTTCTTTATTAAATAATTCTATAATTAGTTTGAGTTTAGGAAAAATAAATATTTTTTTTAATTATTTTTATAAATATTAAATTATTTAGTTAGTTTAATTAAAAACATTTAAGAATTTTGATAAAAATATATTATAAAAAAATGTATAATTTTTTTTTTTATTTGTTATTTTATATTTTAATATAATAAAGTTTTTAGGATTGAATTTGTTTGTTAACATATATATATTCTTTTTTAAATTAAATAGAATTAATTAAAATATTATATTTTAATTAACTATTTAGTTAAATATGTTTTATTTTTTATATTTGATTTTTAATTTAAAATATTTGGATTTTTAGAATAGGAAGTATATATGTTATAAAATATTAAAAACTATTGATAAAATATATAACAATAATAAGATTTAATAATAAAAAAATTAAATTATATTTGAATTAATTAATAAAGAATTAATTACTTTATTAATCCTAATGATAGTTTTATATATATGATGATGTTTTATATAATGGATAGTGATTATATTATTTATATATTTATGTATAAATATGTAAATATGTAAATATTCAATTTACAAATATTTATATATTTATAGGAATTTAAAATATAAATATATTATGTGATGAATGTTATATAATAGGATTTAAAAATAAATAATTCAATTTATGAATAAATATTATTTGTATTATAATTAGAATTGGAGAAAATGTAGTATGTAGAATTGAGAATGGTATAGTGTAAAGCAGGGTATAGGTGTTTGTGTTGTCAAGACCATAGGTCTGTGACAGACACACTATAATAAAAACAAAAGTATTATAAAAAAGATTAAAAGATTATGGAAGATAATGAATATTTAATTTAAAATATTAAAGATTATTTCAATAAATATAATAGTTAATCTTTAGAACAAAAGGAAACATGTAAACATATAAAATCAAAATATTTTATTTTTAAAAATAATTTAAAAAATATTAAAAACAATTAATGTTTGATATAAACTAGAGAATGACATGGGTCGGTTTAAACCATAAACCGAACCGAACCATTGCGCCAAGCTTGGGTATGGTTTGGGGCAGTTTCAAATCTTGGCGGGGCGAATCGGTTCGAATCAACTCAGTTTTTTACATACAATTATATATAAAATAATTAAAATAATTAAAAAATAATTAAAATAATTAAAAAATAATTAAAATAATTAAAAAATAATTNAAGTTCTTGAAATATGCTAAAAACACCAAATCTCTTTTATTTTAATTAAAATAGAGTGGTTGTGCTAAGCGAGAGTGGTACTAACCGTTTTTATAAAAAAAATATGAAATCTCGCTTAATTTTTTTTATATTTTTTTTATATTTTTATTTAAAATATTTTTTGAAAAACTAAAAATTCAAAACCATTAAAAATTAAATAAATTATAATTAATTTAATATTAATAATAAAAAATAATAAAAAATATAATTAAATTATTTAAATAATTTTCTATAGAATTATATTTTTCTTAATTTTTTAAATTAAGATTTGGGCAACTTCTATTTATAGAAATCTTGGTGGTTTCTTGACAGATAGTTTTTATATTGTTAAATAATTTTTAGATTAGTTCGGTTTTTCATTTTATAAACCAAAAACCATGATGGATAATATTTTTTTTAAAGAAACCGAACCAAACCGCCCCATGTCATTCTCTAATATAAACCAATCTATTAATATATATTTATATATTTAATTTGAAATTCTTATAAAATATAACATATCTTTAGATAATTATTTTAAAATTTTTTATTATTTATTTAACATCTTATCTAATATAATTAAGATTGGTAATGTTTTTTAATATATATATTAAATTTAAATATTTTATTTTTTTTAATAATAAGAAATCTAGCATATTATCTTAATATATATAAATATATATAATCTTTTATTAAATAGACATAAAATGGTAGATTATTATCGATAACAATAATAATAATATCTAATCCAACTAAAATAATTATTTCTAGAATAATATGATTATAAATTAATAATATTAAAAATATAATCTCTTAGTTTTTAAAAAGATACTAGGTGTTTAATACAATATTTATCTAAATAATATAGTTGTTAAAATAAAAACAATAAATAATAATATTAATTAGTTTTTTCATTAAATCAATATCAACTTTCTTAGTTATATTTAAAAATAAAATATTTATTAACTAGAAGGCTGCTGGCGCAGCACTTAAAGCCCGACTGTACTTTTCTTTTTCATTCCAGGCAGCTTTTTTTTATAGTTGAGTATATTTGAGCATGTTCATCATTCAACCTCCCAACCATAAGCAGCCTCCGACCCAATTACAAAGAAACTTTATACTAAAAGATATATAGCAGTGTTAGATGTGGTAATGTATGATAGCGGTGCAACACATTTTTTAGTGCCCATCCGACCACTGGAATTTGTTGACTAAGTCCAGACACAAGCAGAAGGAACAATAGAAACCCTCCTATACAATCGGGCATAGATAGAGAATGATATGGGTCGGTTTAAACTATAAACCGAACCGAACCATCCCGCCAAGGGGGAACTGGTTTGGTTTGAATAATATAGCTTGGCGGGGCGAATCGGTTCGAATCAATTCAGTTTTTTACATACAATTATATATAAAATAATTAAAAATAATTAAAAAATAATTAAATTTAGTGTGGGAGTTCTTGAAACAGACTAAAAACGCCAGACCTCTCTTATTTTAATTATAATAGAGTAGTTGTAGAGTGGTTATGCTAAGCGAGAGTAGTACTAACCGTTTTTATAAAAAAATACGAAATCTCGCTTAATTTTTTTTTATATTTTTTTATATTTTTATTCAAAATATTTTTTAAAAAACCAAAAATTCAAAACCATTAAAAATTAAATAAAATATAATTAATTTAATATTAATAATAAAAAATAATAAAAAATATAATTAAATTATTTAAATAAATCTTTATATAATTATATTTTTTTTAATTTTTTTAATTAAGATTTGGGTGATTTCTATTTATAGAAATCTTGGCAGTTTCTTAGCAGTTGGTTTTTATATTGTTAAATAGTTTTTTAGGTCGGTTCGGTTTTTCATTTTATAAACCAAAAACTATGATAGATAATATTTTTTTGGGAAAAACCGAACCAAACCGCCCCATGTCATTCACTAGGCTATCCTATCAAACATGTTTACTTCTTATGTCTGACTTTTAATCTAAGATACTTAGATTCTTAGAATAGGAAGTATATATATTATAAAATATTAAAAATTGTTGATAGAGTGTATAATAATAATAGGATTTAATAATAAAAAGATTAAATTATATTTGAATTGATTGATGAAGAATTTAATATTTTATTAATTCTAATGATAATTTTATATATATAATGATATTTTATATAATAGGTAGTGATTATATTGTTTGTGTGTTTGTATATGAATATATAAATATGTGAGTATTTAATTTACAAATATTTGTATATTTATAGGGGTTTGAAATATAAATATATCATATAATATATATTATACAATAAGATTTAAAAACAGATAATTTAATTTATGGATAAATATTATTTATGTTTTAATCAAAATTAGAGAAAGGTGTAGCATATAGGATTAGGAATAATATAATATAAAATAAGGTATAAATATTTGTATTATTAAAATTATAAATTTATAATATTATTTTCTTTCTTTAAGGTCAAGATTTATATAATCTTTAATTTCTTATAAAACAAATATAAGATGTAGATATAAGCAAGATAAAGATCAATTTTTTATACAAAAAAATAATATTATATAAGAAATTCTTATATTGGCTATAATTTTATATAAAAAGGTTTTAAATATAGGTAATTATATTAAAATTATATCTATATAAATTAAATTTATTTTATAATAAAAATATTTTTTATAGATAATAGATAATATAAATAAGAAATATATAAAAAAAATAGCAATTAAAATTAAGGTGGGGATCAAAATTTAAATTTTGAAATAATTATAATATAATATTTTTAATCAATTAAATGCTTATCAAATAAATAAAATGAAAATCAAAACAATTTTTTCATTAATATCAAAATCTATAGGCTAATTAAATTGAATTTTTTGGTATCCCTGTTCTTATTCTATATGAATATTGTGCCAAGAATGATCATTTTTGTATTATAATATTAAAAAATATTAATTATTCTATTTATATTTGAAATAAACAGCATAATTGTTTAGCTGATTTCTATAAATATTTTAAATAATATTTAAAATAAATAGTATAATTATTTAATTGATTCCTATAAGTATTTTAAATAAATCTGGTTAATGATTTGTAATAAAATAACTAAATTGTTAAATTAATAAAAAAAAATAAAAAATTGGAAAAATTAAAATTAAAGCAAAAAACCTTATAAATATAGATTATTCAAAAAAAAAAAAAAAAACTTTACTAATTTAAAACAAAATATATAAAAACAATTATATATAAAAAGAATTTATTAAAACAAATAATAAAAAGGGATAAAATTAATTTGGTTGAATTTTAAGATAATATAAACATAATTATTTTTAAAAAAAAAATAGAAAAAATTTATCAAAAGTTGTTTAATAATATTATATTAATTTAATAAATTTAAACTTATTTTTTTAATCATCTATATCTTTGTTTTATAGGCTATAATATAAATTTCTAATCAAAATAAATTTAAATAATTTCTAAAAATATATTGTTTTTAAGTATTTAAAAATCATTTTATAATTTATAAAATAATAATTATTTAATAAGATATTTATTTTTCTCATTAGGTCTATTAAAGATTTTTTTAAATTTATATTTGATATAATCTTTAAATTTTAGTTCTTCATTATTAAGATCCTTTTTTAGGTTTTTTGGGGTTGGTTTTAAAAATAAAATATAGAAAAATCAATAAATATATATGGATCCTAATATTTTAAATTTAAAAATGTTATTGTTAAATTTCTTTATAATTATAAAAAATCTATATTTCTAATAATCAAGTTTTTTACTAAATCATTCTTTATATTTAATATATTTTATAAATAAATATATTTTATCTTTTTTTTTTAAAAATAATATTTCTTTTCTTTTCTAATTATAATAATATAATATGTGTTTAATTATAAATTAAAGATCTTTTTTGAGGTTATTATAAAGATTTTTCATATTTTAAATATGTTTATCTACTTTTAGGATTACTTTTTTAAATATTAAAAATAATAGTATTATTGTAGGATTCTATTTTTTAAATATTTTATAGGGTGTATGCTTAATAATTAAGTATTTTAATATGTTGTATGTGAATTTAAAGCTAAATAATAACTTAATTTAATTGTTCTAAATTATATTTAGAAAATTGTGTAATTATATTTTAATTATTTAAATAATTTGTTTAATAAATCTATTTATTTGGGTGTGTTCTTTATTAATGATATTAAATTTAATTTTAATTTAATTTCTAATTAAATTTTAAAATTTGTTAAAAAATAATGTGTTTTTGTTATAGATATATTTAATTTATAGATTGTATTAATTGAATATTTGTTTGAGGTATATTTATTTAAATTTTTAAATAGATTATTTAGAGTTTTATGGTTTAAATATTACTATTTTATTAAATTTATAAATAATGATTAGGATTTTATTATAAATTGTATTTATAAAAAAATCTCTTAAATAAAGCATTTTTTAAATAAAATTATAAATAATAATTTGAAAAAGTCTAATTAATATATTATAAAATTATAATTTTCTATAAAATAAATATTAACTAAATTTATTTTTATAATATATATTATAAATTCTAATATATTGTTTAATATTCTATTATATTCAGGGTTAATAATAATCTTTAATTAAGAGTTTTTAGATTTATTCTATTTTTAAATATTCATAGATTAATATATTATAATGTTGTTTTATAAATTGTTGTTAAAAATCTTTTATAAAAATATAGAAAAAATTTTAGAATAATATAATTCCATTTTCAATAATAAAATATAAAAATACATTATTGATATTTAAAAAAATCTATTTAATTATAAAATATTATTAATAATTATTTTTTAATTTTTTAATAAATTTATTGTAAAATATATAAATAATTCTATTAAAACTTGTATTAATAATAATAATATTATAAGGTTTTCTTTTAAAAATTATTCCTTAATTTAATTATATTTCTTCTATTAAATCAGGTCTTTTATTAAAGACATTAGCTCCTAAGTTTTTTTTTTTTTTACAATATATAATCTTTATTTTATATTTATTAAAAATTTCCCATCATTATATTTAACATCAATTAAATACTTTAATAGTAAAAAAGAATATAAAATTTTTATAATCAAAATATATTATAAAAAGTTTTTTTATTTATAAATATATTCTCTATATTTAATATATTTTAATAATAATTATAAATTCTTTATTATAAATAAGATATCTAAATTTTATAAAATCAAATTTATAAAATAAATAAGTAATAAAATATTATTCTTTATTAAAATATAATTAACATAAGCAAGCTTTTAAAACTATATTTAAAATATTGATTTCAATTTTGATTAATAAATTAGGATTATATAATTTAAATATAAATACAAATAGAAATAATTTTTTAAATATATTAAAAATTATTTTTTAATTAAGAATTATATCAAATTTGATTTTTATTTTAATAAATTTTAATAAGATAATTAATATATAATTGTATTTTTTAATAAAATATTAATAATAATTATATAATTTTAAAAAAATTTAAATGTTTTTAATGTTTTTAAGTTTAAATTATTTTTAAATAATATTAATTTTTTTAAAATCTATTTTGATTTTATTAATTGTGACAATAATTTTTAAGAATTTGCATTTAATAATTTCAAATTTTATTTTTTTAAGTTCAATTTTAAAATTATATTTATTAAAGGTTTTAAATATCTATATAATATATTATTAGTGTTTTTTGAGATTTTTATTGTAAATTAATATGTTGTTAAAATAAATAATATAAATTTTATCAATATAATTTCATAAAATATAATTTATAAAAATTTAAAAAAATTTAAATATATTAGTTAATTTAAAAAATATAATTATATATTTAAAGAATCTATATTTATATTTAAAAATAATCTTCCAAATATTTTTAGATAATATTTAAATATTATAATAAACAATAATAATATTTAATTTAATAAATTATTATACTTCTTATAAATAATTAAAAAATTTGTCAATCCAGAATAATCTATTATGATTTTTAATAGTTATTTTATTAAAGTTTTTATAATTTATATATATTCATAATTTACCATTTTTCTTTAATACAAATAAAATAAAATATTTAACAAATAAATATAAAAATTGGATATATCCTTTTTTAAATTTTTTTTTAATATATTTTTTAAAGGTTTTAAGTTTTTTTTATATACATACATATACAAACATAAACTTAGATATTATTTTTTTTTTAAATAATATTTTATACATAAATTTATTAATTTTAAATAAAATTTAATTATTAAATAATTTCTCAAATATTTTAATTTAATTTAAAATCCATTTAACTATTTTAATAATAATATTCTAGATTAGTTTTTTGATATAAATAATAATTTATTTGAGAATATAAGCTTTAAATTAGAATTAGTAATTAATTTTTTTAATAAAAAAGTATTTTATTCATTATAAATAAAAATTTTTTCTATAATCATTAATTTTTTTAAATTTTTTTAATACTTAAACATAATTACATTAAAAAAATTAAATTTTTTAAGATTTAAAACTAATATTTAAATCATAATTATATAATTAATTATATTTTAAAATAAAATTGTTATATTTAAAATTAAGAATATTAATTATTCATTATTTAAAATAATTATTAATAATAAAAATAATTTTAATTTCATAATAGACTATTTCAAAAGAACTTTTTTTAAAAGTAATTATATTATAATAAATTGTTTTAAAGATTTTAATTAAATTATATTTAATAATATATTCTTTTAAAATATAAATAATTTCTATATTATTATTTATAAGGGTTTTGGTAAAATTTCTATTAATAATATAGAATATATTGTAATATTGTTTTTCAATTTAATTAAAGATTTTGTTGGGTTTTTTTTTAATAAAATTGGAATTGGACTGTTTAATATATATTAAGATTTAAAATTATTTTAATTTAAACTTTTACTAAAAATAATTTCTTTTAATATTAAAAAAAATAAACAAATATTATAAATATTATATAATTTTTTTTTTATTTAATTAATTAAATTAATTTAATATAGAATTTCTATATATATCATCATTAATAATTTTTAAAATAAAATTTTTTTAAACAAAATGGGTAGAATTCTTTGTATTCTAATAATAATAATGTTTTTTAATAAAACATTTTAATAATTTTGGTTTATTTTTATACACAAATAATATAAACTATTAAAAATTTATTATAAAAAATATAATTAGGAAATATATTCTTATAAAAATAATATTTTTTATATTTTATAAAATCTAATCCAATAATAATAATATTAAAAGATATTAATTCTTTTAAAACATCTATACTATAAATAAAAAAATAATAATAATTAAAATCCTTCACATATTTATATCCATAAAAATTAATTATAATATAATATATAAAGATTTAATATAATTTATATTTATTTTATTTTCTTTATCATATATAATTATATTTTATACTTAAAATATTATTATTATAAATATTATAAAATTAATTAATTAAAAAAAATTAATAAATTCTATAGAATTTATATTAATATATTCTATAAAGTTAAGCACATTTATTTATAAATTTAAATTAAAATTATTTATTAATAAAATTTATAATTTTAGTATATATTTTTATTAAAATAATTAATTAATATTAACATTAATTTTTTTAACATAAATATTAAAATTAATATAATTTTATAATTATAAAATCAAATTTAATATATATTTTTTTATATATAATTTATAATTATCAAATTAATCCTTAATATTAAAATAATAATCAAACAATAAAATTAAAAATTTAATAATTATAAAAAATCATTCATAATAATCAAAATTCTTTTAATAAATAATTTTATTATAAATTTCCAAAAAAATTATAAATATATTATAAATATTTTTTAAGGATTAAATATTTTTAAATCTAATTATATTCATCTTATATAAATAAATTAAAAAAATAAATAATTTAAAATTCTAAATTTAAATTTTTTAATATATTTTAATTAAAATTTATAATTTTATTAAAGATATTTTAAAAAAGGTTAGATTATTTTAATATATATTAATCTTAATTATTTAATTTAATAAATATTTCTTCATAAATATAATAATTAAAAAGGTTATATTATTATATTATTTAAATAATTTTTTAAATTTTTTATATTATGATTTCAAAAAAATTAAATTAATAAATAATAATATTAAAATTTTTATTAAAATTTTACTAAAATTTTAAATTTTTTAATTTAAAATATTTAAAATATTTTTTATAATATTTTTCTTTATATTCTTAATCATATTTTTTATTATATTGTTTTTATAATATTTTATTATTAATAAATTGGATATATTTTTATTATTAATTTTATTATTTTTAATTAATATAAATATAAATTATATATCCTTTTTATTTATAATTAAAATAAATAAATTTATTAAATTTTTAAAATTTATTATATTATTGATTTTATTAATTTTAAATGATTTTTAATTTTATAAAAATTAATTTATAAATAATTTTTAAATTCTAACCCTAATTAATATTTTTTTATTAATTTTAAAATCATTAATAATTTAATAAATTAATTAAATTTATTAAATAATTTATTAAATTTAATAAGATTAATAAGTTTTATTATTTAATTATTTTAATGTTTTTTAATTAGTGGTTTATTATTTAAATTAAAAATATAATAATTGTTATTAATATTATTATTATTATTATTATTATTAAAGTTTTTGTTAAGATTTTTAAAATTTGATTTGGATTATTATACATATTGTTTGCTTTTCTTATTTTTAAAGGTATATTTAGATTAATATAAGTTAATTCATTTAGTTTTTTTGATATATTTAATACAACTAATCTTTATAAATTGTTTTTTGTTTATTAAGATGTTTAGATTATATTTATTAATTTTATATATTTGGGTTTGGGTTTAAATATGAATAGATATTTTGATATATTATAAAATTTAAATAATTTTTTTAAAATTCTATAAATATTTATTATTATCCAAAAATAAAATTTTGTATTTTAATTCCTTAATAATTTTTAAAAAAATAAGTTTATTATTAATTTAAATACTAAAATTAATATAAAATTTATTATTTTTTTTAAAAAAGATCATCTTCTTTATTAAATAATTTTATAATTAATTTAAACTTAAAAAAGATAAATATTTTTTTTAATTATTTTCATAAATACTAAATAATTTGACTGATTCAATTAAAAACATTTAAAATTTTTAATAAAAATATATTATAAAGAGGTATATAATCTTTTTCTTCATCCATTATCTCATATTCTAATATAATAAAATCTTCAAAATTGAATTCATTTATTGATATATATATATTCTTTTTTAAACTAAATAAGATCAATCAAAATATTATATTTTAATAGGCTATCCTATTAAATATATTCACTTTTTACATTTAACTCTCAATCTAAAATATTTAGGTTTTTAGAATAAAAAGCATATTGTAAGAAACGTCTACGAACGTGTTATGTACGTCTATTAACGTGTGAAGTAATCAATTGTATAATGGATGGATGTATATTATGTAGATAATTGCCTACCCTTAAGGCAGGCCCTATTAAGTTTATAATATGGGTATATACATATAACTACAGGTCACATATGTGTTCAGTATTTATTAATACAACCATAAACCTTGTATACATATTGTTTATATTCTAATTTACATAAATACCTGGATGTGTATGTTTTTAAGTATAATATTTAGTAATTCTATTGTATGGTTTTTATTAAGTTTTTATATAGTTATAAATAAAGAATACTTTATTATAGTTATTATTTATAATAAATATACAAAAATTTAATATTAAAATAAAATTTTATATATATAAATATTCTAAATAAATAAGTATTTGTTTAAGTGAAGGGGAAAATTTTTTTGTTTTTATAAAAATTATATAAACTTTCTATATATATGTTTAATAATATTATAAATTATCTATATTATATATAATAAATAAATATATATTATTTTTTATAAATGGTATTTAGTTTTAAATGTGTTGTAATTTATAGTATATATATAATTATTATCTATATTAGCATCTTTATTTTATACTTATGTTTTTAAATAAATAGTATATATATATGTATATATTTATATTTTTATAAAATTGTTTTATATTATATTTTTATTTTATAAGTTTGTTTTATTTTATTATAAATAATATAATTTTAAGCATATAATAATTTATATTATATATATAAGCTTTTGTCTATATTATTATAATTATCTTATATAGTATATATAAACAAATAGTATATATTTATCTATATATTTATATTTTTATATAATATATTATAAAATATATATGTGTGTTATTTATAAAATCTTAAAATTTTTATTATTAAATTTATTATAAATATATTTATTTTATAAATATATTTATAACATTTTTTTATTTATTAATTAGTACCCTGTTTTTATTTTAATATGCATAAATTGTTGAAGTATTTATATATACATAATAAATATATTATATATAGTTTAGTATATATTAATTTATTATGTGTTGGTGTGTTAATATTATAGTTTTCTTTATTTTTTATTAATATTTATATAATCATCTATTTTATTTGCTGGTTAGTGTAGATATATTATATATATGCTTATATAAAAATTTATAAAATTATAAAATAAAAATAAAAATATAAAAAATATTTATTTAAACATTTTTCTATTATTTTTATAAAATTTCTCTTCTTTTTTTTTATATTTTATTTTATATTGATTTTTTTATATTAATAAGTATAATATTTATAATAAATATATATTTTTTTAATAAATATATAATTTATTAATTTTACTAATTTTTTAAACTATATATTTAAATAATTTTATTAATATCTATTCTATCCTCTATATATAATATATTTTATTAAACATTTAAAATATTTATATATTTGTTTTACTTTTTTATACCTACTCTCTATACTAAAATAAGTATATATCAAAATATTTATTAATATAAATATTATTACCATTATAATACATACCCAATACTATATTTATATAATTCTTTATTAATGGTATTATGATATTGT
Organism: Drechslerella coelobrocha; assembly: GCA_036971555.1. Classification (NCBI taxonomy): domain Eukaryota; kingdom Fungi; phylum Ascomycota; class Orbiliomycetes; order Orbiliales; family Orbiliaceae; genus Drechslerella; species Drechslerella coelobrocha. The sequence goes on along the minus strand of JAJTUH010000028.1, from coordinate 15,148 downwards.
AAATGAGTATATTATAATACTATATTTGCTTAATAATAAATATACTTATTATATATTAATAAATTAATTATATTTATGGAATAAATAAATATTATTTATTTGTTTAAGTCTACTATATAATGATTATATATTGATTTTGAGATTTTTTATATATAGATGAAGAAATGCTAATCTTAAAATATATATATTATAATAGTATAATAGATTATAATAGTATTACTAGTTGTATAGTATATAACCTACCACAATTTATTTTAATTTTTAATAATTTTTAAAAATATTAGTTCATTGTACTATAGGCTTATTTTTTATTTATAATTACTAAAATTATATTATATAATATAATATTAAGAAATTCTTTTTTCTAATTTAATAATTATATTGTAATAAAATAAATTTAGGTTTTTAATAATATTATAGGAAACATTATTCTAATATATTTTTATTTATTAAATAATTTAAATATTATTTATTTATAAATGCAATTTATTATAATCTTAATAATATTAATACTAATTTTAGCTAGTATACTAAATATAATACCCACTAATTTAATAAATTAATAAATTCTTAATATAATAAATACCATATGTAATCCTCTAAGATTTGTAAAGAACCCTAATTTAATTATTATAATTATAATACTTATATGGTTGTAGGTTTATGTTATTGTGTATATATAATCTATTATTAATTATTTATATAAGTGTAAGCATGTTAATTTATATATATATAATTTAAAGTAATATTATTAAATTAAAAATATGGTTAAGATTGGTTTTAGTTTTTTATTATGAATATATAATATTTATGTGTTTATATATATTTTTTTTGTAAGTTCTTTTTCTTTTATATATTTAAATTTAATATATATATATTTATTAATTATTTATCTATAATAGTGTGTGTTTTATAAAATGTAGAATGGATAACTAAATAAGTATAAGGAATTTCTTTTATATAATTTAAAAGTTTATATTATTTTTGTTATAATTTAAATTATAATATATAATAAAATTATTTTGCTTTTTTAAATCTTTATACATGTAGTAATTTATGTTATATAGCATAAAATGAATAAATAAGTAAAGATATAAATAAATAAATATATAAATTATTAATTTATAAAATATAAACTAAATATTTATTTATAAATTATATTTACATTACATGTTAATTATTTTATGAATATGTTTGCTATAAATTTTTTCATTTTAAAATATATAAGCTTAAATGTACCCTTTTTAATTTCTTCCTTTATTTAAAAGTATATAATATTATAATATTTTATTTATTACTAACTATTATTTAAAGTATTAATAATTATAATATTTATATTATTTATATATAATATTATAAAAATAAATATATTATTCAATTTTAATAAAAAAAATAAATTATATAATAGTTTCTTAATTTATATATTTTCTATTTTTATATAATTTGATATAATTATTTTAATTTTTATTAAAGATTTAGTTATTATAAATTAGAGTTTGTTTAATTATGATATTGTTTTATTGTATATGTAAAATATATATTTTGATGTTAATTAATGTATAATGTTTTTTGGTTTAAAGTTTTATACCTAATTTATATTATAATAATCTATTAAATTTTCTAATATTTTATCCAATAAAGCATTATTTATATTATATTCTAAATATATTTAATATATACTTATAAAATATTGATATAATTAAATTATGGTTTTTTAATATTTTTTGATTAAAAAACTTGTATATTATTTTAATTTATATATTATATATATTAAATTTAATCTATTGTTTATTATAATATATATTAAATTATTGAGTATATTATGATAAAACTAATTATCTTTTTTATTTAATTTTAATTCTTTATTATCCTTTAATAAATTTTCACCAAATTTTATTAATATAGTGTGTGTTTATTTATTTAATATATTAAATTATATTAGTATTTTTTTATAATATTCTTTTTAATTAATTATAAAAGTTTTTCGTTTTTTTATATGTTTAATATATAATTTTAAAAAGTATTTTATTTTTTTAAGATTTTTTATATTATATATGTATATAAGTATTGTTTTTACAATATTTATATATTTAATATCTGGAGATTTAATAATAAAATTATTAATATATGTAATAATAATAATTTAATAACTAATATATAGGTATTTATCTATAAAACTTTGTATTATTATAAACAAGAAGTCTTTTATTATAATTATATTATTAAAATTCTTATTTTATAAATATAATATTTATTTAAAATTATATATTAATTTTAAAAATAATAGTATTTAAATGTTTTTATTTATCAATATAAATCCTTTTAAAAACTTCATATAAACATGTTCTGATTCCAAAAAAATAATGTTTAAAAAAATTATTTTTATATTTATTTAATATATGTACTAATTATATATTGCTATAAATATAAATAATATATGGACTATGTGTAGGTTGACAATTAATATATATATTTTTATATAATATATTTTAAATTATTATTTATATTTTTTAATAATAAGCCTAGTTTTATAGTATTTTTTATTATATTTATTATATTTCTATATAAACATTTAATAGTTTATTATAGGCTATATGTTTTTTAATAAATCAATTATTTTAATCCATAAACCATTTGTTTATTAAAATATAAGTTTTTTCTTTATAGCTTCTTATTATTTATTTTATTTTATAATTGTTATTATTTCTATATATATTTTCAATATAAAGAAATTAAATATTTTCTACCCAAATACTATATAAATATATATTAATTTATTAAAGTTGTAATTTAAAAAATATACTATAAATATATAAATAAAATATATAATTTCTATTTTATAAAGTTTTTTATTATAATATAAGGTTATAGTATTTTTAGTTTTTTTTATAAATAAATTACTAAGTAATAGTTTGGTAGCTTTAATTATCTTTTTAAATATATTTTGTATATATGTTTTTATATTAAAATAATTAATTGAATTTATAATTTTATTAAATTAATTATTTATATTTTTTAAAAATATAGGAGCTTTCTTTTTAATTAATATTATGAATTTTAATAATTATTTAGTATTAATTTGGTTAATAAATTATATAATTATTTCTTATGGAATTATATAAGCTAAATTATCTTTAAAATATTATATTAATATATGGTCTTTGTTAAAAATAAATATAGAGAATAAAAAATCTATAAATAAATTATATACTTTTTTTTAATATTATTTGTTTTAAAAATATATATTAAAATTTTTTTGTATAGATATTATAATCTTAATAAATATTGTATTGTGTATAATTGAAATAATCTTTTTTAAAATATTTTATATTTTATATTATTTATTTAATATAGTATAGCTTAAGAAAATACTTTTTTATATATAATATTAATTAAATATTTTCTAATATTTCTCTTTTGGTATAATTATATATACTAAATAATTGAATGGATGTAGAATTAAATAATCCAACTTTTACTAATAATAGAGTTTATATAGTGAAAATTGTTGTTTAATCTTTTTATTATTTTTATTAATATCTATTTATTGATTGGTGAATAAGTGGTTATTAATATATATTGATAAATGAAGTGTTTTAATTTAAAAAAATTTTAAAAATCTTGATTTGATTAGAATAATGTTTGTAAATTTTCTGAGTGTATATATAATTTTTTTAATTATATTGTTTTATTTATATATGTATAATATAGAGATTTTTATTTCTATATTATATTTTATATAAAAATCTTATATTTTTTTTGTTATAAATTCATAAGCATTATTTATATAAATAGTTATAATATATCTACCTAGTTTTACTAAACCTTTTATTAATATAATAAATTAAATAAAATGGTCTTTGTAATAAAATCTATTTATAAAAAAATAAAATTATTTTATATTAATAATATTATTTATTATTATTAAAATATATTTTGTTTTAATTATATATTAATTTGTTAAATTGATGTATTTTTTGTAAAGTACAGTAATTTGGAAAAGGTTTATTATATTTAAATAAATATATTTAAATAGTCTATGCTTTTTATTTATTACCAATTTATTTAATTAATATATTGTTTGTTTGCTTAGTATATATAGTTTACATATTAGTTTATTCTAAAATAAATTAATCCTTATTCTAATATATATTATAATCCAGTAAACATTTAATTATCCACAATGTTTTAATTTCTTATATTATTATAATAAATTGTTTATTTTATTTAAAATTATATAATCAATTATTTTTATAATTATTATTAATATAATAAATAGTTATACATTTTTTATAAGTTTATTTTTGTTTAAAAAAGAATTATATTTTATTGTATTACTCAATTTAAACAATCTTATTATTTTATTATATATAAATTCTATAATAATAAATCTATTTTTTTTAAATACATTATCATTAAATATAAAATATATATTAATTAAATATATAATCAGTTTATCTACTAAATATAAATTAATAATTATATTTGGAGTGTATAGGATGTTATATATATATAAATAATATATAAATGTTTTAATTTGGATTATATTATATTTTAGTATATTTATAACTAAATTATTATTTAGCCTGATTGTATATAAGGATATAAAATCTATATATATATTTTAAATAAATATATTATAGTTTTTATAAATTTAATTACTTATTCTAAAGTTTATATGTTATATAATATTATTTATAAATAAATATATATTGTATATAACTAATATTTTATATATAATTACAGAAACATAATGTTTATAAATGAATATATAAATATAAATCTTAGATTTTAATTAAAATTTAATTAATAATTTAAATTTAAGATATAAAATATAATATATTATATTTATATATTTATTTTTTTTATAATTTATATATTAAAAAAGTTTTTTTTATAATAAAAAATTTATATTATTATTAATAAGTTTTTTAATTATATAAATTTTTTTTTATTTATTATTTTTATTTTATTTTATAATTATACTCATATATTTATTAAATATATACTTTTTAATTTTATTTATATTATTTTTAAAAAAAAATATTATAATAAATAATAAATATTATATAATTATTATTATTATAAATTAAATTTTATTATTTTTATTATTTAATTTTTATAAAATAGTTTTTGCTTTTATAATATTTTTTTTAATAAGAAGATTTTTAAATATTTATTTTTTTAATTATAAAAAGATATTTTTTATTAAATTTATATTTATAATTGTAATAAATAAGCATATATAAAATAATATAATATTATATATTGTTTGTAAAAAAGTATTTAAAATTGAAATAATGAATAAATTATTATTAAATATGTTAGAGATTATAAAATTTTATTTTTTAATAATATTGCTAATATTTTTAAAATAATATTATATATTATTATATAGAGAATATTTACTTTTTAATAAAAGATTATATATTTTGATTTTTAAAATATATATTATTAAATTATTATTTAATTTATAATATATATAAATAGTTTCTATAGTTTTATATAATATTAGGTTTGATAGGCTGTCCTATATATTTTTATGTATTAATATATAAATTAGCTAGTTTATGTAATTAAGAATTATAATCTAGTGTTTTTATAATAAAAATATAATATTATTAAAAATCTTTTTATTAAAAGATAATAATTATATTATTATAAAATATATAATATTAATTTTAATTATATTTAAAAATATAATACCTATTTTGATTATTAATAAATGAATTATTATTCTATAAATTAAAATAGATTTTATTATATTACCTTTTAAAATAATTATAATTGTTTTTAATATAATTATTCCATATTTAATAATTAATATGTTTAATTTAATAATAGAGGGTTTATTAATAAATTTATTAAAAATATAATTATATTTTAATTATATTTTTAAAAAGTTTGTAATAGTATTATATTATATATAATAATTATATTTATTTTTAATAAATCTTAATATATTTTGAATTAATATATTTATGTATAAATAGTGTGTGGTTGATTGATTAATATAATTTATTATAAAATATAATAATAGTGTGTATAATATATTTTAAAGATTATTTATGAAATATGTAGGAAATGGTTTTATATATATATAATAAAGTAAATATAATTGTTTATTTAATAAAATAATAATAGCTTATGAATTATTAATATTAATAACATATAAAAAACATTTATAAATATGTTATATACATTTATTAACATATAAAATAATCAATTATATAATAAATAAATATATATTATATAGATAATTACCTATCCCTGAAGCAGGCCCTGCTAAGTCTACGACATGGGCACATACACGTGACTACAGGTCATATGCATGCTCAATGCTTACTAACACGGCCATAGGCCTTGTGCGCATACCGCTTACACATATATATTATAAAATATTAAAGAATTAAAAATTATTGAATATATAACAATAATAAGATTTAATAACAAAAAAATCAAATTGTATTTGAATTAACCAATAAAGAACTTAATATTTTATCAATCCTAATAATAATCTTATATATATAATAATATTTTATATAATAGATAGTAATCACATTACTTATATATTTATATACAAATATACAAACATACAAATATTTAATCTATAAATATTTATATATTTGCAAAAGTTTAAAATATAAATATATCATATAATATATAATAAAATTCAAAAATAAATAATTCAATTTATAAACAAATATTATTTATATTTTAATTAAAACTGAAGAAAGATATAATATATAGGATTGGGAATGATATAATATAAAACAAGGTATAGGTATTTGTGTTGTCAAGACCATAGGTCTGTGATATTATTTTAGAATAAAGTTGTATTTATTAAAAAATATAGGAATTTAATTAATAATAAAATTTTTAAAAATCTAAAAATTATTAAATAAAATATTATAAATTTTAGAAATTTTATTATTTATATAATATTTTATTATATTTTAGAAAATTGTTAATGATCTTTTGCTGTAATTATATATTTAAATTTATTATTATAAGATAATGAAAATTAAATAGTAATTGTTTGAAATTTTATAATATTTAATCAAAAATATTACTTTTATAATATATTTTTGTTATACTTTGGCTGGCTATCCAGTCGAACACATTTCACTTCTTATGTCTGACTTTTAATCTAAAATACCTAGATTCTTAGATTAGGAAGTATATATATTACAAAATATTAAAGACTGTTGATAGAATATATAACAACAATAAGATTTAATAATAAAAAAATCAAATGATATTTGAGTTGATTGATGAAAAATTAATTATTTTATCAATCCTAATAATAATCTTATATATATGATGATATTTTATATAATGAATGAAGATTGTAGATGTTGTTATGTTGCATATGCAATATGGGCAATTTGTATAATGTAAAATAATCACTATATTACTTTACCAAATTCTATAATTTTACAACATAATCATGTATAGAGAATGACATGGGTCGGTTTATAAACTTAACAAAGCAATTCAGTTTGGTTTGGATTAATTATTCTAATATAATTATTTTTAATTTTAATAAAATATTAATATCTATATTATATATAAAATAATATAAAAAATATTATAATGAAATCATATTAGAAATTATATAATATGGAATATAGTAAAGTTAAGATTTATTATATTCTAAATTATTTTTAAATATATAATTATATAATATTATTAATAAAACCAGTAATACGTTTTTATCTAGTAGATGATATTATGTTTTTTAAATTTATAAACTTAATATATATTTTATTATATAGTTTATTATCATATAAAATTATTTTTTACTTAAACAATTTTTTTTTACTTATAAATAATAATTCAATTAATTAAAAACTTTAACAAATTATTAATATTATTAAAATTAATAAAAATAATCAATACTAAAAAAAAAAAACATACTATATATAATTTAAAATTTTAATTAATTATATTACCAAATTACAATATTTTATATTTGATTAAAAACTTGCTTAATATTAATAAAAACTATTAATATTATAAATATATTATAGGTTATAAATAAAAATATAAAATATTTATAACCAAATATTCATTATTATTTTTTAAAATAAAATTGGATTTCAACCTTAAAAAATTAATTAATTATATTTAAAATTTATATATAAAATAATAAAAAGAAAATTTATTATTTTTTAATAAATATAAAACTCTATTTTATTATATTATTTTATATTTTAAAATAATAAAAATTAATTTTATTAATAGTTATTTTATAGTTAGTTGAAAAAATTTAAATATAATTTATTATTTAAAATTTGGAAACCATTATTTTATATAAAATAATATATATTATTAAAATATTTATATATAGCACCCAAAATTTTATTTCTATTATAGTTTTATTTATAATATTTTAAAAATTTGTTTTGATATTTAGTTTTATATATTTTATTTTAATTTAATAAAACATAAAAATTTAATTTAATTTTAAAATTAAAAATTATTCCTAAATTATATAGAATATTTCTTTTTTATTTTATTTTATTATAATATTGATTTAATTTTTTAATATTGTTTTCCAAAGCACTTTTAAGATTTATTTTCTAAATATTAAATTATCTTATAAATTATTTAATATAAGCTTTTATATAATTAAATAATTTATTATATATCTATTAAACAGAACAAATAACTAATTAATTTAATATTAATAAAAATAATATATATTTGTAAAATGATTATAAAATGTTAATTATATATTTTATTTAATTGGACTTATTGTTTATAAATAAATAATATTGTTAATTTTTATTATTTGGTAATTCTATCCATCTATAGATAATCATTTTTAATCAAAGAAAATAGATAAGCATTATTAAAATAAAATTTTATTTTCTATAAATATTAATATATAATCTAATTAATTAAATAAACTTATTAATATTTAATATTTTTTTTAAAATAATTTGGTTTTCAGAACCTTTTTATAATTCTTTAGATTATTTTAAACAACTAGAAAATACTATAATTATTTTATATAACATGCACACCTATTATTTTATTTAATAAAATTAAAAAAGAAAAAAAAAAACATTATTTTATATATAAAAAAAAATTTTATTTTATTATAAAAAAAGTTTTTTAAAATAAAACAAATATAATTTTAAATTTTTTAAATTTTTTAATTTTTAGGGGTTTAAAAGGATTTTCAACATTAAAGATATCCTTAATATTATTAATAAAAATATTAATTATTAATTAAATAATATAGGCAAAATAAGGCAAATATAATTAATTTTTATTTTATATAAAAGATATTTATAAAACAATTTTTTGTAAAATTTTTTAAAAATTATTATTATTTTTATTTGTTAATAATTTTAGGATATTAATTTCCTTATTATCAAAATATTAAATAAAAAAATCTACTATTATTCAATTATTATCAATATTATTAATAATAACTATATATAAATAACTTTTTAAATTATAAATTTTTATAACTTATAAAACCATTTTAACAATATAATCTCTTATATACTTTTTTATTAAATATTTAAAATTAATTAAATATTTAAAATTAATTAAATATTTAAAATTAATTAAATATTTTTATAAATTTTATTCTTTATCTATCCAATAAACAATAATCATAATAAATAAAAATTTATTTAAAAATATTTAAATATTAAAAATAATTAATATTTTTTTATTTTATAAAATATATTTTTGAATACATTCTTCTATTATATATACTTCTTTATTAAAGAATATTTTTAACCTTTTTATAAATAAAATATCTATATTAAATTATAACAATTTTAAAAAATTATAAAATTTTAATTAATCAAAAAATAAAAATAATAAATTATTTACAATTATTATTTTAAAAAATTATATTTTAAATGTTTTTAATAAATATATTATCTTTTTAATTTATCAAATATAATTAATTTTTATTTTAAATAAAATATTTTATATAAAATAATAATTTATATTTTTATTAATTAATAAAAATATTATTATTAATTTTTTTTTAATAAAAATTATAACCTATTTGTATTATTAATTTTTTATATAATTTTTTATTATAAATGTTCTATTTATATAAATCTAAAGATAATTTAATAAGTATCTATATAATTGGTAAAAGATTTTGGATTTTCTAATTTTAATATTAGTAATTTTGTTAAAATTTTTCTAAATATTTAATAATTTATGAGAATCAAAGTTGGGTAGCTGATATAATTTTAAATCTTTATTAATATTATAATATATTATTATAAATTTAATAATTTGTTATTATTTTAAAAAAATATTTTTTTTATTAAATTTGAAAAGAAAATAAAAATAATTTAATATTTTTTTTAATTTAAGTTGAAAGTTTTTGTTTATTATTAAATTTATTATTTTTTTTTAAAATATAATCAATAACCTTTTGATTTGAAAATAAAAAAATAGTTTTAAAGTATTTAAATAATTAATTTTATATATTTAAATTAATATTATTTTATATATGTATAAAATAATTAGTATTTAATTTATTAAGTATATAAATTAACATATTATCTTTTAAAACTATTTTAAGTATAATTAAAATATTTCTTTATTATTTTTATTATAAATTTTTTAAAATTATTAATAAATTAAAAATTAGTATTTAAATATTTATTTTATTAATATTTATAAAAAATTTTGGTTTTTAATATTATAATATAAAGTCTTAATTATATTAGCTGATATTTTTCTAACAATTATTTATTAAAATATTTTTAGATAATATTGATTAAAATAGTAGTAATAAATATTACCATATTGTTTGTTTAAACAATAAAACAGACCATATTATTAAATATTGTTGTATTTATAATAGTAATATATTTTATAAGTTTTTAAAAAATAATTAAAAGTTACTAGTTAGAAAAATTATTAATATTAAATAGAAAAATATTTTTAAAAATAATATATAAATTGAAAATAACATCCTAATATTACTATTTAATAGTAAATACAATTAATATATATATAATTTGGATATTTAATAATTTAATTATAAAATGGGATTTTAATATTTTAAGAAATAATAATAATATTAAAATACTATAAATATCAATTTTACCATTTTAATTATATTTCCTATTATTTTCATTATTTATTGTATTAAAAACAAATCCAATTAAATAAAAATATTAAAATAAACAAATTAAATTACTTTTATTTAATACTAGTGAATGACATGGGGCGGTTTGGTTTGGTTTCTCCCAAAAAAATATTATCCATCATGGTTTTTGGTTTATAAAATGAAAAACCGAACCGACCCAAAAAACTATTTAACAATATAAAAACCAACTGCTAAGAAATTGCCAAGATTTCTATAAATAGAAGTCGCCTAAATCTTAATTAAAAAAATTAAAAAAAAATATAATTATATAGAGATTTATTTAAATAATTTAATTATATTTTTTTATTATTTTTTATTATTAATATTAAATTAATTATATTTTATTTAATTTTTAATGGTTTTGAATTTTTGGTTTTTTAAAAAATATTTTGAATAAAAATATAAAAAAATATAAAAAAAAATTAAGCGAGATTTTGTATTTTTTTATAAAAGTGGTTAGTACCATTCTTGCTTAGCACAACCACTTTATTTTAATTAAAATAAGAGAGATTTGGTGTTTTTAGTGTGTTTCAAAAACTCCCACATTTAATTTAATTATTTTTTAATTATTTAAATTATTTTTTAATTATTTTAATTATTTTATATATAATTATATGTAAAAAACTGAGTTGATTCGAACCGATTCGCCCCGCCAAGATTTGAAACCACCCCGAACCATACCCAAGCTTGGCGCAATGGTTCGGTTCGGTTTATGGTTTAAACCGACCCATGTCATTCTCTATTTAATACTAACTTAATAAATAATTAAGATATTCTTCCTACCCCTATAGCTATAATTAATTTTAAAAATAATTAAATCTTTTATCTTTTCTATATTTATATTTTTTTTATATTTATTATATAAATTATTATATTTATAATATTTATTTTAATTAATTTTATATATAAAATAATGTTGATAAATTAGATTTTTTTATTTTTTAAATTAAATTTAATAATCTAATAATAAATAAAAATGTTACACTTTAGCTGGCTATTCAGCTAAACACGTTTTACTTTTTACATCTGACTCTCAATCTAAAATACCTGGGTTCTCAGATCAGGAAACATATATGTCGCAAAATATTAAAAACTATTAATAAAATATATAACAATAATAAAATTCAATAACAAAAAGATTAAATTGTATTTAAATTAATTAATAAAGAATTAATACTTTATTAATCTTAACAATAATCTTATATACATAATAATTTTTTATATAATAAATAATAATCATATTATTTATATATTTACATATAATTATATAAACATATAAACATTTAATCTACAAGTGTTCATATATTTATAGAAATTTAAGATATAAACATATTATATAATGGGTGCTGTATAATAAAATTTAAAAACAAATAATCTAATTTATGGATAAACATTATTTATATTATAATTAGAATTAAAAAAAATACAACATGTAGAACTAAAAATAATATAATATAAAACAAGGTATAAATAATTATATTATTAAAATTGTAAGTTTGTAACATTATTTTCTTTTTCTAAGGTCAAGATCTATATAATCTTTGATTCATAAAATAAATACAAAATGTGGGTATTGATAAGGTGGAGATTAATTTTTTGTATAAAATGGTAATGTTATATAAAAAATTCTTATATTAATTATAGTCTTATATAGGGTGGTTCTAGATATAGAATTAAATAATTATATTAAAATTGTATTTATATAAATTGAGTCTATTTCATAATAGGGGTATCTTTTATAAATAATAAATAATATAAGTAAGAAATATATAAAAAAATAATAGTTAAAATTAAGGTGGTAAATAAAAATTTAATCCTTAAATAAATATAATATAATTGTAAGCGGTATGCGCACAAGGCCTACGGCCGTGTTAGTAAGCACTGAGCATGCACATGACCTGTAGTCATGTGTATGTGCCCATGTTATAGACTTAGTAGGGCCTGTCTTAGGGGTAGGCAACCATTTATATAATATATATTTATCTATTGTATAATTGATTATTTTATATGTTAATAAATATATATAATATGTTTATAGATATATTTTATATATTATTAATATTAATAATTCATAAGTTATTATTATTTTATTGAATAAATGGCTATATTTGTTTTATTATAAAACTATTTCCTATGTATTTTATAAATAATTTCTGGAATATATTATATATATTGCTATTACATCCTATAATGAACCACATTAATCAATTAATTGTATATTATTTATATGTTGATTTAAAATGTATTAAAATTTATTAAAGATAGATGCAATTATTATGTATGGTATGGTGTTATTATGGATTTTTTGGGAATATAGTTAAAATATGGTTATATTTTTAATAAGTTTATTAATAAATCCTTTGTTGTTAAACTAGGTATATTAATTATTGAATATAGAATAATTATATTAAAAATAATTATAGCTATTTTAGAAGATAGTATAGTAGAATTTATTTTAATTTATAAAATAATGATTTGTTTGTTGATAATTGAAGTAGGTATTATATTTTTAAATACTTAAGTATAATTAAAATTGGTATTGTATGTTTTGTAGTAGTATAGTTATTACTTTTTAATGAAAAAATTCTTGATAATATTGTATTTTTATTATAAAAATATTAGATTATAGTTTTTAATTATATAAACTAGCTGATCTGTATGTTAGTATATGAAAATATATAGGATAGTTTATTAGACCTAGTATTATATAAAGTTATGGAGGTTATTTGTATATATTATAGATTAAATAATAATTTAATAATATATGTTTTGGAAATTAAAATATATAATTTCTTGTTAAAAAATAAATATTCTTTATATAATAGTATATAGTATTATTTTAAGAATGTTAATAATATCATTAAAAAATGAAATTCTATAGTTTTTAATATATTTAATGATAATTTGTTTATTATTTTAGTTTTAGGTATTTTTTTATAAGTAATATATAATATTACACTATTCTATATATATTTATTCATTACAATTACAAATATAAATTCAACAAAAAATATCTTTTTATAATTAAAAAAATAGATGTTTAAAAATTTTTTTATTAAAAAAAATATTATAGAAATGAGAGCTACTTTATAAAAACCAAACAATAAAAACAATAAAACTTAACCTATAATAATAATAATTATATAATATTCATTATTTACCACAACATTTTTTTTTAAAAATGGTATAGATAAAATTAAAAAATATATATTTAATAAACATATAAGTATAACTATAAAATAAAATAAAAACAATAAATAAAAAAAAATTTATATAACCAAAAAACCTATTAATAGTAATATAAACTCTCTATTATAGAAGAAATTTTTTTAATATATGAACTATAAAAAAAATGTATATATAAATATAATGTATTATATTTTATATTTTGAATTTAAACTATTAACTAAATTTTAATCAAAACCTAAGATTTATACTTATACATTTATTCACAAACACCATATTTCTATATATATAAAATATTAATTATATATAATATATGTTTGTTTATAAATAGTGTTATATATAGTGAATGATATGGGTCGGTTTGGTTTGGTTTGCCTAAAAAAAATATTATCCATTTCGGTTTTTGGTTTATAAAATTAAAAACCGAACCGATTCAAAAAACTATTGAATAATATAAAAACCAACCGCCAAGAAACTGCCAAGAAATCTATAAATAGAAGTCGCCCAAATCTTAATTAAAAAAAATAAAAAAAATAAAATTATATAGAGAATTATTTAAATAATTTAATTATATTTTTTATTATTTTTTATTATTAATATTAAATTAATTATAATTTATTTAATTTTTAATAGTTTTAAATTTTTGGTTTTTCAAAAAATATTTTAAATAAAAATATAAAAAAAATATAAAAAAAATTAAGCAAGATTTCATATTTTTTTTATAAAAACAATTAATACCACTCTCACTTAGCACAACTATTTTATTTTAATTAAAATAAGAAAAATTTAGTGTGTTTAATGTGTTTTAAGAACTCCCAC
>JAJTUH010000027.1:0-34109 GCA_036971555.1 Drechslerella coelobrocha | reverse complement strand
AAAAAAAAAAAAAAAGAAAGGGAGTATTATTTTCGATACCAATCCTTAACTGCATCTTATTTCTAGAATCCTTAGATATATATTTTAAAATTTCCTTTTTTTTCTCAATATTCTCTATTGTAAATTGTTGACCTAGATAAATCCCTATTTTTAAAATGTGGAAATAAATTTCTTAATCAAAAAATCTTAATCTCAAAACAATTAGGAATATTAAAATAATTTATACTCTAGTTCTATAAAGGTTCTTAAAACCCAAAAACAATTAATAACTATTTATAACTTAGAGAAAATAACTTATCAAAAAGATTAAAAAATAAAATCTACACCCTTTTGGAACTAGATAATTAAATAATATATATATATTATAATTTCCTTATTATATTTTTCTTTTTGTTACTTATATATAGAAGTTCGTTTTTATATTCTTACAATATTATTATTTCTAAAAATCAGCCACTATTTCTATTTAAACAATTTAAAAATATCCATTATTATAAAAAAAGAAGTTTATTAAAAGACTAAAAAATATAACATACACACCTTTTATATTCCAACTCATCAATAAAGGAATCTTCACATCCTTTTTATTTTATTATTAAAAGAAATTTTTATGATATACTATTACCAAACACCTATATAATATTTTATTACCAAATATTTACCTGGTGCATTATTAATAAACACTTTTTGATTTTCTTACCAACACCAGTATAATCAGGCCTACACTTTTCAATATTAATTCTTTAACATTATTGCTAAATTAACCTTCAATATAAATAATATTATATTATACTCTACCCATTACCTTTCCTATTGTAAGATCCTATCTATATTTAACATATTTGCTTACTTTACTTGTTTTATTTGTTCACTACGACTTGCTGTTTTTTCATTATTTATTTACTATTCTATTACCACTATAACTGTCTATTGTTTATTATAATTCTCTAGTCTTTTTTTTTCTATCTATTATATCTTGAGTTAGAGATCTCCTTTATTTCTATTAGGGGGAATTATAGTATAATACCTATCATTAATTATATCAAAATGCACTATACAGGATCTCTATATGGTGTCTGTGCCTGCCTGTATTTAACACTGTGCCACCCGGTACCCTCTATTGAAGATAACTTCTTCATCTCCACACAACATAGATACCAGTCCAAATTACTTCTATATTTGGTCTGGCTTTAAATTTAAATAAATCTAGATTATAAATCTTTTTAAATTTTAAAAATTTAATATTAAATTTTTTTTTTGTTTTATTTTATAAGTGTTTAATTATTATTTTAATTTATTATTAAATTATTTTTATATTCTTATTTGTTAAATAGTAAAATTTTGTTGAGTTTTAAAAAAAGTTGTTAGGTTTTTTTTAATAAAATTAATAAATTTTAGTTTATTTTTTAATTTTTTAATATTAAAAAAATTATATTAAGAAATTGATTCCTGTATATAAATATAAAAAAAATAAAAATAATTTTGAGGATAAAAATCTTTAATCATAAAAATATTTTTTATTTTTTATTTTTTATATAATTTCTTAATTAAAGATATAGTTTAATTATTTATAATTTATGAATTAATATTTATTATAAATTTTAATGTTTTAGGTGGTTTTGGGATTACTATTTTAATATTTATTAGGATTATTAGATTTTTTAATATCAAGGCTCTTAATAGGGTATATAAGGTTATAAGGATTATTTTTGTGATTTAAGTTTAATTATATTTTAATATTTTTTTCTTTTTTTATTAAATAATTATAAAATTTTTGATTTGTTAATCTTTTTTTAATTTTTAAAAGTAGGCTATAATATTTTTACCTAATTATAATTATAATTTAATAATAGTTTTTTTTTATAACTTCTTTTCTTTTTTTTTCTTTTTTAAAATGAAATATTTAGTTTTTACTTTTTTTAATTTTTTATTATTATTAATTGGTATTTTATAATTTTTAAGATTAATCATCCATTTATTAACTTTAAAAATTACTATTTATATTTTTTTAAAAAAATTTTTATTAATATAATCTATATTTTCTTTTTTGGTTAATTATTTTTTTGGGGTAGTTTTAAAAAAAAATTTCTTTTTTTAGAACTATTTATATAATTATAATTTTATTGTAAAAAAAGTAAACTTAGTTAATTTTAATATATATAATTACATTAATAAAAACTCAGAAGCTGCTGGATGGTATGGGATGACAATATATAGGGCTTTGGGAGGCAGTTATATAATGTTGAGAGGCAGATGGATTTGTATGTTGTTTTGGTATATTATATTAAAAAATTTTATAAATTTTATTAGTTTTTGGATGTTTGATATAAATTTTTTATAATAAGATTATTATTATTATTCCTTTTTTCTTATAAAAGTTTTTTTAAATAAATCTTAAATTTTAATTAATCAATTTTTTGATAGTATTTATTATCAAATATTTAACATTTAATTATAACATTTAAAAGTTTAATCTAAATATTTAAAAATAATAATATAAATAACATCTAAAATTATATTAATTATTAATTATCTATATTAACATTAAAAACCTAAAAAATATTTTATATTAGATTATTAATATTTATTAACAATTTTAAAAAACATCAACAAAACTTATTAATTATTAATTTAAATTAAGAAAAAATAATAAAAAGAAGATTAATAGAATTTTAATAAAATCTTATTAATTTTCTAATATCTAATACTAATTTCTTTCAATTAAATTTTTAAAAACAATCTAACTATAATATATTATTTATAGATAAAATACTATTATTCCAAAAATATAAAAATTATATTTTTTTTAATAGTTTTATAATAGAATTTGGTTTAATAATTTTAAACTTACACTATATACCCAAAATCTAATAAAACATAGAAAATTATCAATATTTTTTATCAACACTATATATATTTATAATTTATTAATAAAGTTAATACTAATATTTATAGATATAACAAAATATCAAAAATTTTTATTTATATTTAATAAATACTATTAAGAAGATTATACAAAACACCTACAATTTAATAAATTTTAATATTAATAATTATTTAGAATAAATAAAGAAATTGTTAAATAAGACTTTTTTGGAATATTTTATAAAAAAAGATATAAAAGTTAATTTAGTCAATTAATTATATATTAAATATTTATTAATAGATATATCTAGACTTTATTTATATATTTAATAATCTCAAAAATCCTAATATATTAATATTAAAATTTAGATAAAAATAAAAAATTTAAAAATCCCATTCTAATTAAAAAATTAAATTTTATAATATTGATATAAATTATTACATATATCTAAATTATTTTAAAATCATATAAAAATAATATTTATAATCAAACAATCAATTCTAAAATAATAAACACATAAGATAAAACAATCAGTGTTTAACATTATATTTTTATTAAAATAAATTAACAATTTATATTTTTAAATATTTTTAATAATTTATATCAAAATATAACTAATTGGTCTTAGTAAAAACTTATAATATACTATTAGTATTTGATATAAAACCATATTAATATATTATTATCAAAACTAATTAATACAAAAAAACCTCAGATTTTTATTCCAATCCATAATAGTAAAAAAACAAAAATTAATATATTATTAGGGATTAATATTGGATGTTCAATATTTATTTTAATTTTATAATATAATTTATAAAATAATAATATATTTATTAATATTCTAAATAATAATAATATATTAAACACTAAAAATCTACAAAATACTATTTAAAAATAGGGTTTTGTTTTTAATAGCAAGATATGCCATTTAGAGGGTATACCAGATGGCAACCAAATGGCTCAGATACCAGAAGACCTCTTTGCCATCCCTGCCATCAGATGGCAGGGATAGCAACAAATTTTTTTGCTGATGTATTTTTGTTTAGTTTAAAAAAATTTTTGTTTTATTTAAAATAAACATATAGTTAATTTATAATAAATATAATATAAAAATTATATATAATATTATTATTAATGTATTTATTTTTGATTGGTTATAAAAATTAGGTTTTGGAGTATAATAGGTAATTAAATCTAAATTAATTAACTCCAACAAAATCAAAACAATTAAAACAATAACAACGATCATCCAAAATAAAAAAAATATTAAAAAATTAACCAAACAAATCCCTCTCACACCACAAACCCTATTATACAATATTAAAACTACTTTTATATTAAAAATAAAAATTAAACCTCTATATATTAAAAATTTTAAAAAATAAAATTTTTTTTTTATAAAAAAACAATACAAAATCTTTTTAAAACATTCACAAACATTTTAAATATCAAATCTAATTTTAAAAACTTTGAAGAATTAAAAAAGAAAACAAAAAAATTTATTGTTCTAAAACCAATAACTGCTTTTTTCAAGAGTTTGATTATAATAATTTTTTAAAAATTAAATATATTGTTATAAATTATTAAAATAGTTTTTTGATTTATTTAATTTTATTGTTTTTAGTGTTTCCTAAATTTTATCTCATTTTGAAATAGACTTATTTAAAACTCTTTATTTTAAATTTAAATTGGATTGTAATTAAATTTGCCTAAGTAAAATAAATATTTAAAATAAAAATTATTAAAAAAATTTAGTATTATTAATAAATAGTTTGTTAAATATTTTAAGATATTTTTTTTAAATAATTTTTTTTAAAATGTTTTTTAGGATTTTATAAATAACCAAATAGGTTTTTATTAAATTATAGAAATTTTAAATAAAATTAAATTTAAAAATAATTTATTGGAAAAATTTAATTCTATTTTATTTTTAAATATCCAAATTTATTTATATTAAGAAAATTAAAATAAAATTAAAATATCTTTATTATAATTTAGGAAAAAATTTTCTATTTATATTATTTTATATATAAAATATTTATAAAATAATATATAAGAAAGAACTTTAGAAGAGGTTTTTAAAATTTTTAAAAAAATAAAAAATAATTTTGATTAAATTTCTGTAGTTTTGATAAATTATAATTGTAAATATAAATTATAATGAGAAAAATATAAATAGATATTTTAATTATTAATTATATTTAAATAAGGAGTTAAAGATGATGTTTTTTTTTTTTTTTATTAATAAAAATTCTACTTTTATGGGTAGGTTAAATAAAATAGTGAGTTAATTTAGAAATTAAATATTTTTAATATTTATTTGTTTTGTTAGAATGTTTGTAAATAATTGAAAAATAAATATAGATTTAGGTATTGGTGAATTGGTTATTGAAGAGTTAATTTTTTTTAAATAAAGGAGAATTTTTTTGTGATTTTTTCTTATTGGTAATAATATATGATTTTGGGTTTGAAAATATAAAAATAAATAGATATATACATCAGCAAAAAAAAAGTGGCCACCAGAGGACAGCTATACAACTACCTGAAGATGCAAGGATTACCAGAGGCAATTGTATAATATTTAAAAACTAACAATAAATAAATAAGTTTAATATATGATAATAAAAGCAAGAATATTATAAAAAAGATTAAAAAATTATAAAAGATAATGAATATTTAATTTAAAATATTAAAAATCATTTTAATAAATATAATAATTAATTTTTGGAGTAAAAGGAAATATGTAAGAATATAAAATTAAAATATTTTATTTTTAAAAATAATTTAAAAAATATTAAAAATAATTAATATTTGATATAAACCAATTTATTAATATATATTCATATATTCAACTTAAAATTCTTATAAAATATAATACATTTTTAAATAATTATCTTAAAATCTTTTATTATTTATTTAATATTTTATTTAATATAATTAAAATTAGCAACATTTTTTAATATATATATTAAGTTTAAATATTTCATCTTCTTTAATAATAGGAAATCTAATATATTATTTTAATATATATAAATATATATAATATAAAATAAAAATTTAATAAAACCAATCACATTATTTATTATATATATATAATTTAATAATTATATTTATAAATTGCTATTTATTATTATTTTCTTACAAATCCAATAATTAATAATATTCCTAGGTTATATATAATTTTCTATCAAATAAATATAAAATAATAGATCATTATAAATAATAACAATAATAATATTTAATTAAATTAAAATAATTATTTTTAAAATAATATAATTATAAATCAATAATATTAAAAATATAATTTTTTAATTTTTAAAAAAATATTAAATATTTAATATAATATTTATTTAAATAACATAATTATTAAGATAAAAATAATAAATAATAATATCAATTAATTCAAATCAACATCAATTTTTCCAATTATATTTAAAAATAAAATATTTATTAACAAATAGCTAAAATCCAATAAAACATTTTAAAAATTTATCTATTTTTTATAATAATTAAGATTTTTTTCTAAAATTTTATAACTTTTTATTTAATTTTAAATTTTTTAAAGATAACCCTCTAACATCTATAATCTTATATTTAAATTTTATAATCAATTAAATAACCATTTTTAAAAATAATAATATCTTTTATTGTATAAATATAAATTATTAATTTCAATAATTCCTTCTATTTTTAAAAAATATCAAAAATTAATTTTTTAATAATAATAAAAATAAATATAATAAGGTTATTATTAATTAATAATAAACTCCTTTTATCTTTTTAAATATTAAAAATAATTATAATATTTATTTATTTAAATTATATAAATAAAAATATTTTTTTGATTAATTTTTTTTTTTATTATAAATTTAATTTTACTTAATTAATAAAAATCTATTTATTTATAATATAATTAATAATATTTATTTTATATATTATAAAAGTTTCATCATCATTAGCCAGATAGATAATAATTAATAATAAATTTAAAATATTATATAATTTATTTAAATATTAAATAATAATATTATATCTTTTTTAATCTATATTAATATTAAAATAAATATTAATAATTTTATAGTCTATTTTTAAAATAATTTTTATAAAATGTACATAATCTAATAATAGATATTAATAAAATCCTAATTTATATATTAATTTCATTTATTTTTAAACAATATTTTAATCTCAATCTCTAATTAGAAATATTTATAAATAGGATTAAAATTTTAATAGTTAAATTTTACTATAATTTTTATGAATTTAATAAATTGAAATATTGATCAACCATTTAAATCTTTTAAAAGACTTTTAACATTTTATATATATCTTTAAATAAATATTTATTTAATTTTTTTATTTAAAAGTTATTATTAACAATATTATTATTAATATTAATTAATTTGGGAATCTTAGTTCTACTAAATTTATTAATAATTTAGAATAAATCTAAATATATAATTAAATAATATTAGTAATTTTTTAATATTTAATAAAAAATTTTAATAATATTTATAAATTTAATATCTTTTTTTTTCTTTTATTATTATTGTTGTTGTTGTTGTTGTTGTTGTTGTTATTGTTATTGTTATTGTTATTATTTTTATTTTTATTTCCATTTTTATTTTTATTATTTAGAAGGTTATTTGGAGATTTAGTTATTGGATAATGATTATTATTATTTTTATGCCTATTTTTATCATTATTTTTATTTTTATTGTTATTGTTATTATTATTATTATTTTTATTTTTATTTTTCTTTTTATTTTTATTTTTATTTTTATTTTTATTTTTATTTTTATTATTGTTATCATTATTGTTATTATTATTNATCACTATTTCTATTTCTATTTCTATTTCCATTATTGTTATTTGGAGATTTAATTATCAAATAATAATTATCTTTATTTTTATTTTTATTATCTTATTTTTTTTTTAATAAATAATTTAAAATTTTAAAAAACCCATTACCTAAAAAGTTATAAATTAGATTATAAAAATCTTATAGAAATTATAAATTACTTATATATTTTTAAAATTATTATTAATAATATTTTATTTAGATTAGATTTTTTATATATATTTTATTCTATATTAAACTATAGATATTATAAAAAAGATATTAATAATTTTATTAATTTTTTTAACAATATAAAATTTATTAATAAATAAAAAATATTTATTATATTTAGAGAATGACATGGGGCGGTTTAAACCATAAACCAAACTAAATCATTATACTAAGTTTAAATATAATTTAATTTAGTTTATAAATTTAACAAAATAGTTTAATTTAGTTTGGATCAATTTGTCACAGACCTACAGTCTTGATAGCATAACTACCTATATCTTGCTTTATGTTATATTGTTTTTAGTTCTATATGTTGCATTTTCTCCAATTTTAATTATAATATAAATAATGTTTGTTTATGAGTTTGATTATTTATTCTTAAATCTTATTGTATAGTATTTATTATATAATATACTTACATTTTAGATTTTTATAAATATATAAATATTTATAGAAGTGAATGTTTATATATTTATATTATTTATATATGTGAATATATAAATAATGTGAATATTATCTATTATATAAAATATTATTATGTATATAAGATTATTGTTAAGATTGATAAAATATTAATTTTTTATTAATTAATTTAAATATAATTTGATCTTTTTATTATTGAATTTTATTATTGTTATATATTTTATTAATAGTTTTTAATATTGTGTAATATATATATTTTCTAATTTGAAAACTTAGGTATTTTAGATTAAAAATTAGATATAAGAAGTAAAATATGTTTGATAGGGAGGTTTTATTAAAATATAATATTTTGATTAATTTTATTTAGTTTAAAGAAGAATATATATGTATATTAATAAATGAATTTAATTTTAAAGATTATATTATATTGGAATATGAGATAATAAATAAAAAAAAAAATTATATATCTCTTTATAATATATTTTTATTAAAAATCTTTAATGCTTTTGATTGAACTAGTTAAATTATTTAATATTTATGAAAATAATTAAGAAAAGTATTTATCTTTTTTAAGCTCAAATTAACTATAGAATTACTTAACAAAGAAGATAATTTTTTTTGGAAAAATGATAAACTTTATACTAACTTTAATATTTAAATTAATAATAAATCTATTTTTTTAATAATTATTAAAAAATTAAAATACAAAATTATATTTTGAGATGATAATAGATATTTATAAAATTTTAAAAAAATTATTTAAATTTTATAATATATCAAAATATTTATTTATATTTAAACCTAAATTTATAAAATTACTAATATTGAATAAAATATTCATATATATAAAGATTAATTTGTAAAAATTAATCATATTGGATATATTAAAAAAATTAAATAAATTGGTTTATATTAATTTAAATATATTTTTAAGAATAAAAAAAACAAACAATGTATATAATAATTTAAATTAGATTTAAAGGATTTTGATGAGGATTTTAGTGATAATAATGATAATAATAATGTTAATAATAATAATTATTATTTTCTTAACTTTGATGATAATTTATTATTAAGAAGAAATTTTAATATTAGAATAATAAAATTTGTTGACTTTATTAAATTTAATAGATTGTTTAATAAATTTAATTAATTTATTAAATAATTAAATAATATTTTTTATTTTTATTTAATTAGTTTTTTTAATAATAAGTATAAGATTTAATATGTTGGATTTTTTTTAAAAAAAACTATTTTTAATATTTATAATATTTATTGCAAGAAATATGAAGAAAGTATTTTTTAATAATAATAATAAAATATTTTTAAAATTATTGTAATATTTATTATATGGTTTGAATTTATTTTATTTTTTTGATAGATTTGTGGTTATAAAAATAAATTAAAAGAAGTTTTATATAAATTTTATATATTATATTAAATAGGATTTATTTAAAAATATTTTTAACAAATTAATTAGTATGTTTTTTTTATTAAATATAATAATAATTAATTGTTTTATTATATAAAAAAAGGATTTAAGTTTTAATAAAGATAGAAAGTTATAAAAATCAAAATTTTAAATAAATAAATAATTTATAGAGAAATGTAATTTTTTATTATAGAATTTGATGATAATTTTTATAAGGATAACAAAGTTAATATTATTTGATTTAAATAGAATGATAATTTTAATTATAATTAAACTTAATTTTTGAATTTATAGAATAGATTTATAAATTTAAATAATTTTAAACTAAATTATTAATAATTTTAGAATCAATGAAGAAGTATTAATTAAGATTGGAATTTAAAAATTATTTATAAATTAATTTTTATGGAATTAGGAATTATTTAAAATTAATAAAATTAATAATGTAATAAATTCTAGAAATTTAATAAATTTGTTTATTTTAATTATGTTACACTTTGATAGGGCCTTCCTATTAAACACATTTTATTTTTTATATCTGACTCTTAATCTAAGATATCTGGATTCTTAGATTAGGAAGTATATATGTTGTAAAATATTAAAAATTGTTGATAAAATGTGTAATAATAATAAGATTTAATAATAAAAGGATTGAATTGTATTTGAGTTGATTGATGAAGAATTAATATTTTATTAATTCTAATGATAATCTTATATATATAATAATATTTTATATAATGGGTGGTGATTGTATTATTTGTGTGTTTGTATATATAAATAATGTGAGTATATAAATATTTAATTTGTAAGTGTTTATA
Source organism: Drechslerella coelobrocha (assembly GCA_036971555.1). Classification (NCBI taxonomy): domain Eukaryota; kingdom Fungi; phylum Ascomycota; class Orbiliomycetes; order Orbiliales; family Orbiliaceae; genus Drechslerella; species Drechslerella coelobrocha. Next base: position 23,496 of record JAJTUH010000027.1, on the reverse strand, counting down.
TATTTGTAAAGGTTTATAATATAAATATATTATATAATAAATATTATATAATAGGGTTTAGAAATAGATAATTCTATTTATAAATAAATATTATTTATATTATAATTAGAATTGGAGAAAATATGGTATGTAGAATTAAAAATAATATGGTATAAAATAGGGTATAGGTATTTGTGTTGTTAAAATTATAAATTTATAATATTATTTTTTTTTTTTTAGGGTTAAGATTTATATAATTTTTAATTTTATGTAGAGTAAGTATAGGTATAAATAAAGTAAAAATTAATTTTTTATATAAGAGGGTAATATTATATAAAAAATTTTTATATTGGTTATAGTTTTATATAGGATGGTCTTAGATATAGAATTGGGTGATTATGTTAGAATTGTATTTATATAAATTAAGTTTATTTTATAGTAAGATTGTTTTTATAAATAATGGATGATATAAGTAAGAAATATATAAAAAAATAATAATTGGAATTAAGGTGGGGATTAAAACTTAAATTTAAAATAATTATAGTATAATATATTTAATTAATTAAATATTTATTAAATAAATGAAATGAAAATTAAAATAATTTTTTCATTAATATTAAAATTTTTAAATTAATTATATTAAAAAATTTGGTTTTTTAGTTTTTGTTCTATGTGAGTATTGTGTCTAAAATAATTATTTTTGTATTGTGATGTTGGATTATTAAAATTATTTTATTTATATTTAAATAGATGGAATAATTGTTTGGTTAATTTCTATAGATATTTTTTTTAAATATTATAGGTAGATTTTTGGTTAATAACTTATAATAGAATAGTTAAATTATTAATTAAATAAAAGAGAAAAAAATTTAAAAAATTTAAAAAAAAAATAAATAATTATTTAATAAAAAATAATAAAGATTTAATGAAAATTAGTAGAAATTTAATTAAAAATTATTAAGAAATGGAAAAAACTTTATCAATTTAAGGCTAAACATTTGGAAACTATAGTATATGAAAGGGAATTATTAAATCAAATAATAAAAAAGGATAAAATTAATTTAATTAAGTTTTATAATAATAAAAATATAATTATTATTAAAGAAAAGATAAAAAAAATTTGTTAAGAGTTGTTTGGAGATATTGTATTAATTTAATAAAATTAAATTTATTTTTTTAATCATCTATATTCTTATTTTGTAGGTTGTGATATAAATTTTTGATTGAAATAGGTTTAAATAATGTCTAGGGGTATATTATTTTTAAATATTTATGAATTATTTTATAATCTATAAGGTAGTGATTATTTAATAAAATATTTATTCTTTTTGTTAGATCTATTAAAGATTTTTTTAAATTTATATTTAATATGGTTTTTAAATTTTAATTTTTTGTTATTGGGATTTTTTTTTAAATTTTTAGGAATTAATTTTAAAAATAAAATATAAAAAAATTAATAAATATATATAGGTTTTGGTATTTTGAATTTAAAAATATTATTACTAAATTTTTTTGTAATTATAAAAAGTTTATATTTTTAATAATTAAGTTTTTTGTTGGGTTGTTTTTTATATTTAATATATTTAATAAATAGGTATATTTTTTTTTTTTTTTTTAAAAATAGTGTTTTTATTTTTTTCTAATTATAATAATATAATATATATTTAATTATAAATTGGAGGTCTTTTTTAAAATTATCATAAAAATTTTTTATATTTTGGATATATTTGTTTGTTTTTAGGATTATTTCCTTAAATATTAAAGATAATAATATTATTATAGGGTTTTATTTTTTAAATATTTTATAAGGTATATATTTAATGGTTAAATATTTTGATGTGTTGTATATAAATTTAAAACTAGATAATAATTTAATTTAATTATTTTAAACTATATTTAAAAAATTATATAATTATATTTTGATTATTTAAATAATTTGTTTAATAAGTTTATTTATTTAAATATATTTTTTATTAATAATATTAAATTTAATTCCAATCTAGATTTTAATTAAATTTTAGAATTTATTAAAAAATAAAATATTTTTATTATAAATATATTTAATTTATAAATTATATTAATTAAATATTTATTTAAAATATATTTATTTAAATTTTTAAGTAAATTATTTAAAATTCTATAATTTAAATATTGTTATTTTATTAAATTTATAAATAATGATTAAGATTTTATTATAAATTATATTTATAAAAAGATTTTTTATATAAAATATTTTTTAAATAAAATTATAAATAATAATTTAAAAAAATCTAATTAATATATTATAAAATTATAGTTTTTTATAAAATAAATATTGATTAGATTTATTTTTATAATATATATTATAAATTTTGATATATTGTTTAATATTTTGTTGTATTTAGGACTAATAATAGTTTTTAATTAAGAGTTTTTGGGTTTGTTTAATTTTTAAATATTTATAAATTAATATATTATAATATTATTTTATAAATTATTATTAAAAATTTTTTATAAAAATATAAAAAAGATTCTAAAATAATATAATTCCATTTTCAATAATAAAATATAAAAGTATATTATTAATATTTAAAAAAATTTATTTAATTATAGGATATTATTAATAGCTATTTTTTAATTTTTTAGTAAATTTATTATAAAATATATAAATAATTTTATTAAAGTTTATATTAATGGTAATAATATTATAAGGTTTTTTTTTAAAGATTGTTTTTTAATTTAATTATATTTTTTTTATTAAATTAGATTTTTTATTAAAAGTATTGGTTTTTAAANTTTTTTTTTTTTTTATAATATATAATCTTTATTTTATATTTATTAAGGATTTCTTATTATTATATTTAGTATTTACTAAATATCTTAATAATAAAAAAGAATGTAAAATTTTTATAATTAAAATATATTATAAAAAATTTTTTTATTTATAAATATATTTTTTATATTTAGTATATTTTGATAATAATTATAAATTCTTTATTATAAATAAGATATTTAAATTTTATAAAATTAAATTTATAAAATAAATAGATAATAAGGTGTTATTTTTTGTTAAAATATAATTAATATAAGTAAATTTTTAAAACTATATTTAAAATATTTATTTTGATTTTGATTAATAGATTAAGATTATATAATTTAAATATTAATATAGATAGGAATGATTTCTTGAATATATTAAAAATTATTTTTTAATTAGGGATTATATTAAATTTAATTCTTATTTTGGTGAGTTTTGATAGAGTAGTTAATATATGATTGTATTTTTTAATAAAATATTGGTAATAATTATATAATTTTAGAAAGGTTTGAATATTTTTGATGTTTTTAGATTTAAATTATTTTTAAATAGTATTGATTTTTTTAAAATTTATTTTAATTCTATTAATTATAATAATAATTTTTAAGAATTTGTATTTAATAATTTTGAATTTTATTTTTTTAAATTTAATTTTAAAATTATATTTATTAAATGTTTTAAATATTTTTATAATATATTATTAATATTTTTTAGGGTTTTTGTTATAAATTAAGATATTGTTAAGATAAATAATATAAATTTTGTTAATATAATTTTATAAGATGTAATTTATAAAAGTTTGAAAAAATATAGATATATTAATTAATTTAAAAAATATAATTATATATTTAAAAAATTTATATTTATATTTAAAAACAATTTTTTAAATATTTTTAAATAATATTTAAATGTTATAATATATAATAATAATATTTAATTTAATAAATTATTTTATTTTTTATAAATGATTAAGAAATTTATTAATTTATAATATTCTGTTGTGGTCTTTAATAGTTATTTTATTAAAAATTTTTATAATCTATATATATTCATAATTTATTATTTTTTTTAAATATAAATAGGATGGGATATCTAGTGGGTAAATATAAAAATTAGATATATCCTTTTTTAAAATTTTTTTTAATATATTTTTTAAAAGTTTTAAGTTCTTTTTATATATATATATATATAAATATAAATTTAAATATTTTTTTTTTTTTAAATAATATTTTATAAGTAAATTTATTGATTTTAAGTAAGGTTTGGTTGTTGGGTAGTTTTTTAAATGTCTTGATCTAGTTTAGAATCTATTTAATTATTTTTAATTATAGTTTAGATTAATTTTTTAATATAAATAATAATTTATTTGAGGGTATGAGCTTTAAATTATAATTGGTAATTAATTTTTTTAATAGAAAAATGTTTAGTTTGTTGTAAATAAATTTTTTTTTTATAATTATTAATTTTTTTAAAGTTTTTTAATATTTGTATGTAGTTATATTAAGGAAATTAAATTTTTTAAAATTTAAAATTAATATCTAGATTATGGTTTTATAATTAATTATATTTTAAAATAAGATTGTTGTATTTAAGATTAAGGATATTAATTATTTATTATTTAAAATAATTATTGATAATAAAGGTGATTTTGATTTTATAATAAATTATTTTAAGGGGGCTTTTTTTAAAAATTATTATATTATAATAAATTGTTTTGGGGGTTTTGGTTAGGTTATATTTAATAATATATTTTTTTAAAATATAAGTAGTTTTTATATTATTGTTTATGAGAATTTTAATAAAATTTTTATTAATAATATAAAATATATTATAATATTATTTTTTGATTTGATTGAAAATTTTATTAAATTTTTTTTTAATGAAGTTGGAGTTAAATTATTTAATATACATTAAGGTTCAAAATTATCTTAATTTAAATTTTTATTAAGAATAATTTTTTTTAATAAACAGATATTATAAATGTTATATAATTTTTTATTTTGTTTGATAAATTGAATGGGTTTAATATAAAATTTTTGTATATATTGTTGTTAATAATTCTTAAAATAAAATCTTTTTAAATAGAATAGGCAGAATTCTTTGTATTTTGGTAATAATAATATCTTTTAATAAAATATTTTGGTGATTTTGGTCTATTTTTATACACAAATAGTACAAATTATTAAAGATTTATTATAAAAAATATAAATAGAAAATATGTTTTTATATAAATAATATTTTTTATATTTTATAATATCAAATTTGGTAATAATAATGTTAAAGGGTATTAATTCTTTTTAAATGTTTATATTATTTATAAAGAAATAATAATAATTAAAATCTTTTGTAAGTTTGTATTTATAAAAGTTAATTATTGTATAATAAATAAAGATTTGGTATAATTTGTACCTATTTTATTTTTTTTATTATATATAATTATATTTAATATTAGGAATATTATTACAATAATTATTATAAAATTAATTTATTATATTAGGTTGGTGGTTTTTATAGAATTTATATTAATATATTTTATAAAGTTAAATATATTTATTTATAAATTTAGGTTAAGATTATTTATTGGTAAAATCTATAGTTCTAGTATATGTTTTTATTAAGATAATTAATTAATATTAATATTAGTTTCCTTAATATAGATATTGAGGTTAATAAAATTTTATGATTATAGGGTTGAGTTTAATATATATTTTTTTATATATAATTTATAATTGTTAGATTGGTTTTTAATATTGGGGGTTTAATTGAATAATGGAATTAAGAGTTTAATAATTATAGAAAATTATTCATAATAATTAAGATTTTTTTTAATAAATAATTTTATTATAGGTTTTTAAAAAAATTATAAATATATTATAAATGTTTTTTAGGGATTAGATGTTTTTAGATTTAATTATATTCATTTTTAATAAATAAATTAAAAAAGTAAATAGTTTAGGATTCTAGATTTAAACTTTTTAATATATTTTAATTTAAGTTTATAATTTTATTAAAAGTTTTTTAAGAATGGTTAAATTATTTAAATATTTTATAGTTTTGATTATTTAATTTGATAAATATTTTTTTATAAATAGGTTTGTTAAGGATAATATATTATTAAATTACCTAAATAACTTTTTGAATTTTTTATATAATAATTTTAAGAAAGTTGGGTTAATAAATAATAATATTGAGATTTTTGTTAAGGTTTTATTAAGGTTTTAAGTTTTTTGATTTAAAATATTTATTATATTTTTTATTATATTCTTCATTATATTTTTAATTATATTCTTTATTATATTGTTTTTATAATATTTTATTGTCAGTAAGTTGGATATGTTTTTGGTTTTATTGTTTTTGATTGGTGTAAATGTGAGTTATATATTCTTTTTATTTATAATTAAAACAAATAGGTTTATTGGATTTCTAAAATTTATTATATTATTAATTTTGTTAATTTTGGATAATTTTTAGTTTTATAAGAATAAGATTATATATGGTATGTAGGTTTTAATTTTGGTTAATATTTTTTTATTAATTTTAAAGTTATTGATAATTTAAATTAAAAGATTAATAATTGTTGTTTAAGTTTGTGGGTTTATTTTATAAATTTAAAAATTAAGATTAATTGTGATTGGGGTTATTATTTTATTTAGGTTAGATAGTATTAACTTTATTATTTTTATAAAAATTATTATTAAGTTTTATAATAAAAAATTATATTTTTTTATAAATTATTTATTTATAAATTATTTATTTATTTAAGGTTTTGATTTTTATAATTTTTTATTTTTATTGGGATTTAAATTTTTTTTTAATATAATAGAATAATTAGTTATTATTGTATTTGGTGAGAGGGGTATATTAATTAATTTATTAAAAATATTTTTAAGTAGGTTTTATTTAATATAATGTATAAAATTTATATAAAATCTTTTTTGATTTATTTTTATAATTATAAATTTATTAAAAAAATAAAATGAATTTGAATTATATAGTAAATATTATAATAATTTTAAGAATATTTTGTTGTTGTTGTTAAAAAATACTTTCTTTATATTTTTTATAATAGGTATTATAGATATTAAAAATGGTTTTTTTTAAAAAAAATCTAATATATTAAATTTTATATTTGTTGTTAAAAAAATTAATTAAATAAAAATAAAAAATATTATTTAATTATTTAATAAATTGATTAAGTTTATTAGGTAATTTGTTGAATTTAATGGGGTTAATAAATTTTATTATTCAATTATTTTAATATTTTTTAGTAGGTGGTTTATTATTTGAGTTAAAGGTATAATAATTGTTATTAATATTATTATTATTATTATTATTGTTAGGATTTTTGTTAAAGTTTTTAAGTTCTAATTTAGATTATTATACATATTATTTATCTTTCTTATTCTTAAAAATATATTAGGATTGATATAAATTGATTTGTTTGGTTTTTTGGATATATTTAATATGATTAATCTTTATAGGTTGTTTTTTATTTATTGGAATGTTTGGGTTATATTTATTAATTTTATATATTTAAATTTGGGTTTGGATATAAATAAATATTTTAATATATTATAAAATTTAAATAATCTTTTTAAGGTTTTGTAAATGTTTGTTGTTGTCTGGAAATATGATTTTATATTTTGATTCTTTAATAGTTACTAAAAGGATGGGTTTATTGTTAATTTGAGTATTAAAATTAGTGTAAAGTTTGTTGTTTTTTTAAAAAAGATTGTTTTTTTTATTAAGTAGTTCTATAATTAATTCAAGCTTGGGAAAAGGTAAATATTTTTTTTAATTATTTTTGTAAATATTGAGTAGTTTGACTAGTTTAATCAGAAGTATTGAAAATTTTTAATAGAAATACATTATAAAGAGGTATATAATCTCCTTTTTTGTTTGTTGTTTTGTATTTTAATATAATATAGTCTTCAGGATTGAATTTGTTTGTTAATATACATATACTCTCCTTTAAATTGAGTGGGATTGGTCAAAGTGTTATATTTTGATAGGGCCTTCTTATCAAACATGTTTCACTTTGTACGTCTGACTCTCAGTCTTTGATACCTCGCGACGTATATGCTTCCTGTTCTGAGAACCCAGGTATCTTAGATTGAGAGTCAGACGTACGAAGTGAAACGTGTTTGATAGGAAGGCCCTATCAAAGTGTAACATATATAATTTAATTAATTGAATAAATTTATTAATATTTAATATTTTTTTATAATTATTTAAATTATTTTAAATAACCAGAAAATATTATAATTATTTTACATAATATGTATACTTATTATTTTGTTTAATAAAATTGAAAAAGAAAAAAAAAATATTATTTTATATATAGAAAAAAACTTTATTTTATTATAAAGAAAATTTTTTAAAATAAAATAGGTATAATTTTAAACCTTTTAAATTTTTTAATTTTTAAAAATTTAAAAAAGTTTTCAACATCAAGAATATCCTTAATATTATTAATAAAAATATTTATTTTTAATTATAAATAAAATAGGATAAATATAATTAATTTTTATAAAATAATTTTTTATAAAATTTTTTAAAAATTATTATTATTTTTATTTATTAATAATTTTAGAATATTAATTTCCTTATTGTCAAAATATTAAATAAGAGAATTTATTATTGTTATTAATATTGTTAATAATAATAATATATAAACAATTTTTTAAATTATAGATTTTTATAATTTATAAAATTATTTTAATAATATAATCTTTTGTATGTTTTTTTATTAAATGTTTAAAATTAATTAAATATTTTTGCAAATTTTATTTTTTATTAATTTAATAAATAATAATTATAATAAATAAAAATTTATTAAAAAAATATTTAAATATTAAAAACAATTAATATTTTTTTATTGTATAAAATATATTTTTGGATATGTTTTTTTGTTATATATATTTTTTTATTGAAAAATATTTTTAATCTTTTTATAAATAGAATATTTATATTAAATTATAGTGTAGAGATTAAAAGTTTGTTTGTTTATTCTATTCTGTATTTGTCTATGTTTCCTATATGTGATATTTTTATATATAATTAGGTGATTTTATATGACATACTTTATGCTATAATATAATGCAATCTTTATTTTATAAACAATAATATATATATTTTTATATTCTTTTTATTAATTAGTTTATTAATTAATTTATACATTTATTAATTAATTGATATATTATTGTTTTATTTATTATAATATATGGACTGATTTTTTGTTTTTTTAATATATTTTATATTATATATTAATTATATAATATAATATTTATATTTTATTTTATATATTTTTTTTATTTATTAATTTAATAATAATGATTTTTGTTAGGTTATAGATATAGTTTATTTATATATATTTTAATAAAGGTTAAATTGGGATTTCTATATATATTATATAATATATAATATATTGGGAATATATTAAATATTAATTTTATTATTAAAAGTATAATAAATATTGATTATATATCTTATAATTGTTGAAAATCAACAATTATATTTTTATTTTATATTTTTTTAATAGTTATTATTCAAAACTATTAATTAATAATGTTATTATTTATATGATAATATTATATTATTATAATAATATAAATGTTTTCCTATAATTTATTAAAAATAAATATGTTGATTAATATAATATTCTAAAATATTAGTTGAAAAACTTCTATTTAATATATGTAATATATTAATTTATATATTTATTAAAATCTTATTTGCTAAAAAATGTGGAAGATTTTATAATAAGGTTATTGAAGATTTTGTGAATGTATTAATATAATTATTATATAATTGAATATAATACCAAATATTATATATTAAAAAACTAGGTTTTTATAAAAAAAACTAAATCTTATATAAAAAGAATAAAGAACAAAGTTTTATTAAAAAAAATATAAAATTATTAAATCAGGTTTATATAGCAATTATAAGATAAGGTTTTATTAAATAAAAAAGCTAGACTTTAAAAAATATAACAAAAGAATTAAATCTTATATATTATTTTAAAAAAAAAAAATATAATTTTATATATAAAAAAAAAAAAAAAAATTCTGTTAATAATAATATTATAAACAATATTTAAAATATAGCAAATTTAAAAAAAAATAAAAATAAATATAATTTTAATGATTTTGGAAAAAAGGTAAGGTATTTATAGTCTTAACAATTATATTTTGTATATAATATATTGTTATTATAAATGAATTTGATAAATAAAAACCTATGGTTATTAATATAATTATTGGTATAAATTTAAATAATAATTTATTTTCTAAAAATACTAACTATAATTATATATTTATAAAAAAAATTATAATATAAAATATTATTATAAAAGTATATTTTTTAAATAATAGTAGTAATGATGATGAAAAAAATAATAAAAATAATAATAATATTAAATATTAAAATGTTAATATTAATAATAATAATAATAATAATAAAAATAATAATAAAAATAATAATAAAAATAATAATAAATTTAATAATAAGTATAAAAATGATAAAAATAATATTATTAATGATAATAATAATATAACCTTTCTTATTTAATATATAATATTTATATAAATAATATTATATATATAATAATAATTGATTTCTAGGTTGATAAGATTATTATATTTTAATAATATGAAAGTTAGTTTATATATTTACCAAATTAAAAAACTATATTTTAAACATTAATTATTTATAAAAAATTAATTTAAAAAATTAATACAATATTATAATCTAAAATTAATATAATTTATTAAAATGTAAAATAAATATTAAGAAAAAGATATAAAATTAAAAACTAAATAAAAGAAATTGAAAACTATATTATAAAAAATTTTTAAATCCCAAAATCCAAAACAATTATTATATATTTATAAAATATTAAAAGGATTTATTAACAAATAATAATTTAAAAATAATAATTTATATAATAAAATCAATAAATTCCAGAATTTTTTTAAAATATTAATTAAAAAAGGGTAGTTTGATGTTTATATATAATATATTATGTTTTTTAAAATATTATCTAAATACTATAGATTATAATTAATTTAAAAAATATAATTAAATATTAATAATACATTTACTATATAATATACAAAAATATATAAAAAATTAATAAAACAATTAGAAAATAAAAAGAAATTCTAGAATTTTTTAATTATTATATTTAAAATAGATTAAAAATCTAAAATATTAAAAAATTCTATTCATAATAATATTATTAATTATTATATATTTATAATTTAAATAGAAGATATATACAAATTTAGTATAATATTATTTCCTAAATTATATATTTATATAAGGATTATTATATAGAAGGTTGATAATTTAAATATTTATAAATTAATTAAATAAATAAAAAAAATAATAATTAATAATATAAAATTATAATAATAAATCTAATAATTAGAAAAAAATGTTATTAGTAATTGGGATAGAATAAATATATTATTTAATATTTATGGGGTTATAATATTTTTGTTATATTATTTATATAGAAAATCTAAATATATAAAGGATTATTATACAAAAATAATAAAGTTGGAATGATTAAATATATATTATAGGGATGATTAATATTTTATTAAATATAGATAAAAGGATAATAATAAAAATATATTTTTTTTTTATTATTTAAATTTAAAAATAAGTATAATAAGCATTTATAAGATTATAAAAATAAAAGAAAGAGAGATGAGGATATTAATTATATTTTATATATAAATTAAAATAAATAATAAAACTAAAAAATATATTAATATTAATATTATTTATATTAATAAAGAAAAAGAAATCCAGTATAATCCATTAATATTAAAATATAGATGGCTGGGTTATGGAATATGTAAATTAACTATTATATAAAAAAATCAATAAATATAATTTGTAAATATTAATATTATCTATATTTTATGAAAATCTATAGTTTTTTAATATTTTATTATGTTAAATAATATTATATATATTATTAGAAATATGTTTGATGTTATTATATAAAATGTTTTAAATATGGAAATTTAAATAATTTATAAGATTTTAGAATAATAAATTATAATCACCATTTTAATCATCTATTATAAAATAGGTATTTTAAAAAATGATAAAAAATAAATCCAATCCTAAATTAATAAAAAATATAATAGAAAAAAAGAAAAAATTATTAAATATTTATTATAAAAATTCATTATTATTTATATATAAATTTATACAATAATTTATTATAATATTGTTGTATAAAATTATTAAAATATATCCTTAATTAATAAAAGTATTTTTATAAAATATAAAACTAATAAATATATAGAATGTTGGTATACCTTTCATTAATACTATAACAATTAAAAATAAAGGAATAGAAGAAGAAGAAATGGGTGAGCAAATAATAATTATCTTTAATATCAATCAATACCCTGAAGATAATTATATTATTAATCTTTTTTAAAATTATAATAAAAGAGAATTCTATAATTAATATATTAAATATTGGATTTAAATATAATGTGTTATTTATTAAATATATAATAAAATATAACATATAATATGTTGGTATTAATATTAAAACCCTATATATTAAAATAACAAATTTAAAAAAAATTCTTATTATAAAATATATATTGGAATTATAAATTAATATTTTTAATATTATTTATAAAATATTATACTTTATAATAAATAGAATTATTTATAATTTGATATTAAAATAGCCATACTAAATGCAGTTTTACATAATAATTTAAAATAAAACTAATAATATTATTATTATTAATATTTATAAATATAAAAATGGCCTAAAGATTTTTATTTATATATTTATTATAATAAATTATAATTTATAAACTATATAAAAGACTAATAATAAAAAAATAACAAAAAAAATAGCTTATTATATTAATAAAAAATATAATAAATAAAATAATAATTTAAATAATAATTTATAAAATTATAACAATATTACCATAATATATATTATTATAACAAATAATAATACTATACTATATTTATAAAATGATAATTGCTATTTATTTATAAAAAATTTATAAAAAAAATAATAAAAAAAATTTTTTAAAATTTAAATATATAATTTACAAACCAACTTTTCAATAAAAAAAATGGCAAATATTATTAATATAATAAAAACAAAACCATTATTACAAAAGAATTTAATAAAATTATAGAAAATATTTACAAAACTAATAATAATAATCATATATAAAAAAAAAAACATAAAAAATTAATCCAATAAATACTACCATAAACAACATCCTAATAAAAATATTAATATTATAAGATAATTTAGAATAATAAATAAAAATCATAACAACAGAACAATATAAATTAGAATTATATTTTAAATAAATTATACCCAAATTTAATAATATTAAGTAAAGTAATTAATTAATATATACATGTAAAGAAATATTATAAATTATTAAAAATCTATTATTTAATAAACAAAAAATATTTAATATTATTTTATTTAATAAAAAAATAATATTATTATAGAATTTTAATAAAATAAATTGATTAAAGTTTAAAATCTATCTTTTAATAATAATATCAATTATATTATATAAAATATAATAAATACCAATTATATAAATACCATTCCAACTATAAAATATTGTTAATTTAATAATTTAAAATTATATTAATAAAAAAATATTAAAATTATATAATAATTTTTATAAAAACCCATAATTCTTAATAAAAAAAAAAATAGTGTTTACTAAATAATATTAATAATTATAAAAATAAATAAGATAATTATAAAAAATATTAATATGTTTTTAGATTCAAATTAGTTTTCAAAATTATTTGTGGATATGTGTATGATATTATTATTGGATTTATTTTCTGGTTATAATTAAATTTCTTTAATATTGGAATCCTATTCCATTATTATTATTATAATATTATTGGGATTATTTTAGTAGATAATATTAGTATAAAATGCTACTAATTTGGTAATAATATTTTAAAAAATAATGATAAAGGTCTTTGCCCTTATTTTAAAATATGGGATTTTATTTATAAATAATTTAAATATATATATATTACTTATAATAATAAAAAAATAACTTCAAACATTTGCCAATATATACTAAAAGCATTAATTAATTTAGATAAAATATTAATAGAATAAACACAGCTAACCATATTTATTATTAAATTATAATTCCTAATTGATAATATTAAGATAATTAATTATATTTACACAAAATATAAATAAATATTTGATATTAAGAAAATAATTATTATAATAGAATAATATAATTATCAAAATTTGTAAAAAATCTATATATTTATTAATATTTATATATATTATTATATATAAATAAAAGATTTTATAATTATTATAACCCTGTTATTCTTTTTGTTTAAAAAGGAATGTATATTTGAATAATTAAATAAATAGAAAATATTAATAAATTTATTAAAAGAATGTCTTATTAATATCTTTATATTAAAAAAATATTGATAATAATAAAGATGTTGGATATATTGTTTTAATTATAAATATTTTATTAATTAAATGGCAAATTATTTTTATATAATATTTTAATAATAAAAAGTATTTTATAAAATATAAAAATAATATATGGAATAAAATAAAATAAAAATATAATATTAGAAAAAAAGAATATAAAAAATTGCTAAAAATATTAAAAAAAATTAAAATTTTAATTATATAAAGTATTCTTTATTTTAAAAATTAATGTTAATATACTTATAATATAATTAAATATGTCTATTATAGATTTATTAAAAATATTATTTATATAATTGCTAGTTTATATCACAGACCTACAGTCTTGACAGCATAATTACCTGTGCCTTGCTTTATATTATATTGTTCTCAATTCTACATGCTGTACTTTCTCCAACTTCTGATTATAATATAAATAATATTTGTCTATAAATTGAACTACTTATTTTTAAATCTTATTATACAACATCCATCACATAATATATTTACATCTTAAACCCCTGCAAATATACAAATATTTATAAATTAAATATTTATTTATTTACACATTTACACACAAATATACAAACAATGCAATTACTATTTATTATATAAAGTATTATTATATATATAAGATTATCATTAAGATTAATAAAATATTAGTTCTTTATTGATTAACTCAAATACAATTCAATTTTTTTATTATTAAATCTTATTATTATTACACATTTTATTAATAATTTTTAATATTTTACAATATATATACTTTTTAATTTAAAAACCCAGATATCTTAGATTAAAAATCAAACATAAAAAATGAAATATGTTTAATAGAAAGGCCCTATCAAAATATAATATTTTAATTAATCCCATTTAATTTAAAGAAGAGTATATATATATTAACAAATAAATTTAATCCTAAAAACTATATTATATTGGAATATAAGATAATAGATGAAAAAAGAGATTATATACCTTTTCACAACATATTTCCATCAAAAATCTCTAACACTTCTAACCAAATCAATTAAACAACTCAATATCTACAGAAACAATTAAAAAAAATATCTCCCAAACTCAAACTAATTATAAAATTATTTAATAAAAAAAACAATCTCTTTTAAAAAAATAATAAATTCTACACTAATATTAATACCCAAATCAACAAAAAACCTATCCCCTTAATAATTATTAAAAAATCAAAATATAAAATCACATTCCTAAACAATAATAAATATTTATAAAATTTTAAAAAAATTATTTAAATTTTATAATATATTAAAATATTTACTCATACCCAAACTCAAACTTATAAAATTATTAATCTTAAACAAAATATTTATATATATAAAAACCAATTTATAAAAACCAATTATACTAAATATATTAAAAAAACCAAATAAACTAATTTATATTAATCCAAATATATTTTAAAAAATAAAAAAAATAAATAATATACACAACAACCCAAATCAAATCCTAAAAATCTTAATAAAAATCTTAATAATAACAATAATAATAATAATATTAATAACAATTATTATATCTCCAATTTAAACAATAGACTATTTATTAAAAAATATTAAAATAATAAAATAATAAAACTTATTAACCCTATTAAATTTAATAAATTATTTAATAAATTTAATTAATTTATTAAATAATTAAATAATATTTTTTATTTTTATCCAACCAATTTTTTTAATAATAAATATAAAATCTAATATATTAAATTCTTTTTAAAAGAATTATTTTTAATATTTATAATATTTATTATAAAAAATATAAAAAAAATATCTTTTAATAATAATAACAAAACATCTTAGAAATCATTATAATATTTATTATATAACTTAAATTTATTTTATTTTTTTGATAAATCTATAATTATAAAAACAAATTAAAAAAAATTTTATATAAATTCTATACATTATATTAAACAAAACCTATTTAAAAATATTTTTAATAAATTAATCAACACATCTTTCTTATTAAATATAATAACAATTAATTACTTTATTATATTAAAAAAAAACTTAAATTTTAATAAAAACAGAAAATTATAAAAATTAAAACCTTAAATAAATAAATAACCTATAAAAAAATATAACTTTTTATTATAAAATTTAATAATAATTTTTATAAAAATAATAAAGTTAATATTATCTAATTTAAATAAAATAATAACCCTAATTATAATTAATTTCAATTTTTAAATTTATAAAATAAATTTATAAATTTAAATAATAATTGTTAACCTTTTAATTTAAATTATTAATAACTTTAGAATTAATAAAAAAATATTAATTAAGGTTAGAATCTATATATTATATATAATTTTATTTTTATGGAATTAGGAATTATCCAAAATTAATAAAATTAACAATATAATAAATCCTAAAAATCCAATAAACCTGTTTATTTTAATTATAGATAAAAAAAATATATAATTTATGTTTATATCAATTAAAAATAATAAAATTAATAACAAAAACATATCCAATTTATTAATAATAAAATATTATAAAAATAATATAACAAAAAATATGACTAAAAATATAACAAAAAATATAATAAAAAATATAATGAATATTTTAAATTAAAGAACTCAAAGTTTTAATAAGGTTTTGATAGAAATTTCAATATTATTATTCATCAACCTAACTCCCTTAAAATTATTATGCAAAAAATCCAAAAAACTATCTAAATAATTCAACAGCATATTACCTCTAATAAACCCATTTATAAAAAAACATTTATTAAATTAAATAATTAAAATTATAAAATATTTGAATAATTTAGTTATTTTTAAAAAATCTTTAATAAAATTATAAATTTAAATTAAGATATATTAGAAAATTTAGATTTAAAATTTTAAACTATTTATTTTTTTAATTTATCTATTTAAGATAAATATGATTGGATTTAAGAATATTTAATCCTTAGAAGATATTTATAATATATTTATAATTCTTTTAGAAACCTATAATAAGATTATTTATTAAAAGAATTTTGATTATTATAAATAATTTTTTATAATTATTAAACTCTCAACCCTATTGTTTGATTAAACCTTTAATATTAAGAATTAATTTAATAATTATAAATTATATATAAAGAAATGTGTATTGAATTTAACTTTATAATTATAGAATTTTATTAATTTTAATATTTATGTTAAAGAAATTAATATTAATATTAATTAATTATTTTAATAAAAATATATATTAGAATTATAGATTTTATTAATAAATAATTTTGGCCTAAATTTATAAATAAATATATTTAATTTTATAAAACATATTAATATAGATTTTATAAAAATTATTAATTTAATATAATAAATTAATTTTATAATAATTATTATAATAATATTTTTAATATTAAATATAATTATGTATGATAAAGAAAATGAAATAGATATAAACCATATTAAACTTCTACCTACCATATGATAATTAATCTTTATAAATATAAATTTACAAAAGATTTTAGTTATTATTATTTTTTTATAGATAATATAAATGCTTAAAAAGAATTAACATCTTTCAATATTATTATTATTAGACCTGATATTATAAAATATAAAAAATGTTATTTATGTAAGAATATACCTTCCATTTATATTTTTTATAATAAATTTTTAATAATTTGTATTATTTGTGTATAAGAATGGATTAAGATTATTAAAATATTTTATTAGAAAATATTACCATTATTAAAATATAAAAAATTTTATTTATTTTATTTAAAAAGATTTTATTTTAAAAATTATTAATGATGATATGTATAAAAATTTTATATTAAGTTAATTTAATTTATTAAATAAAATAAAAAATCATATAATATTTATAATATCTGTTTATTAGAAGAAATTATTTTTAACAAAAATTTAAATTAAGATAGTTTTGGATTTTGATATATGCTAAATGATCCAGTTCTAGCTTTATTAAAAAAGGATTTAATAAAATTTTTAATTAAATTGAAAAATAATATTACAATATATTTTATATTATTAATAGAAATTTTATTAAAACTTTTATAAATAGTGGTATAAAAATTATTTATATTTTAAAAAAATATATTATTAAATATAATTTAATTAAAATTTTTAAAACAATTTATTATAATGTAATAATTTTTGAAAAAAGCCTTTTTAGAATAATTTGTTATAAAATTGAAATCATTTTTATCATTAATAATCATTTTAAATAATGAATAGTTGATATTTTTAATCTTAAATACAACAATCTTATTTTAAGATATGATTAATTATAAAATTATGACCTAGACATCAATTTCAAAACCTAAGAAATCCAATTCCCTCAATACAATTATATTCAAACACCAAAAAACTTCAAAAAAACCAATAATTATAAAAAAGAAATACACTTATAATAAACCAAATATCTTTCTATTAAAGAAATTAATTATTAATTACAATTTAAAATTTATATCCTTAAACAAATTGTCATTTATATCAAAAAACTAATCCAAAAAACAATTATTAAAATAATTAAATAAATTCCAAACTAAATTAAGATATTTAAAAAATTATTTAATAATTAAACCTTACCCAAAATCAATAAATTTGCTTATAAAATACTATTTAAAGAAGGAATAATACCTAAGTTTATACCTATATATATATATATATAAAAAAAACTTAAAACCTTTAAAAAATATATTAAAAAAAATTTTAAAAAAAAATATATCTGATTTTCACATTCACCCACTAAACATCTTATTTTATTTGTATTTAAGAAAAACAATAAATTATAAATATATATAAATTACAAAAATTTTAATAAAATAATTACTAAAAATTATAATGGAATATCATAAATTAACAAATTTTTTAATTGTTTATAAAAAATAAAATGATTTATTAAATTAAATATTATTATTGTTTACCATAATATTTAAATATTATCCAAAGATATTTAGAAAACTGCCTTTAGATGTAAATACAAATTATTTAAATATATAGTTATGTTTTTTGGATTGATTAATATACTTGCATTCTTTTAAATTTTTATAAATTATGTTTTGTAAGATTATATCAACAAAATTTATATTATTTATTTTAATAATATCTTAATTTATAATAAAGACCCTAGAAAATATTGATAATATATTATAAAAATATTTAAAATATTTAACAAATATAATTTTAAGATTGAATTTGAGAAAATAGAATTTGAAATTATTAAATATAAATTTTTAAAAACCATTATTATAATTAACAAAATTAAGATGGATCCTAAGAAAGTCAATATTATTCAAAAATAACCTAAACCTAAAAACATTAAAAATATTTAAACCTTTCTAAAACTATATAACTATTATTAATATTTTATTAAAAAATATAATTATATATTAATTACTTTATTAGAATTCATTAAAATAAAAATCAAATTCAATATGACCCCTAATTAAAAAATAATTTTTAATATATTTAAAAAATTATTTTTATTTATATTAATATTTAAATTATATAATTTTAATTTATTAATCAAAATTAAAATAAATATTTTAAATATAATTTTAAAAACTTATCTATATTAATTATATTTTAACAAAAAATAACATTTTATTATTTATTTATTTTATAAATTTAATTCTATAAAATTTAAATATTTTATTTATAACAAAGAATTTATAGCTATTATTAAAATATATTAAATATAGAAAATATATTTATAAATAAAAAAATTTTTCATAATATATTCTAATCACAAAAATTTTATATTCTTTTTTATTATTAAAATATTTAACAAACACTAAATATGATAATAAAAAATCCTTAATAAATATAAAATAAAGATTATATATTACAAAAAAAAAGAAAATTTAGAAATCAATATCCTTAACAAAAGACCTAACCTAATAAAAAAAATATAATCAAATTAAAAAACAATTTTTAAAGGAAAATTTTATAATATTATTATTATTAATATAAATTTTAATAAAATTATTTACATATTTTACAATGAATTTGTTAAAAAATTAAAAAATAGTTATTAATAACACCCTATAATTAAATAAATTTTTTTAAATATTAATAATATATTTTTATATTTTATTATTAAAAATAAAATTATATTATTTTAGAATTTTTTCTATATTTTTATAAAAAATCTTTAATAATAATTTATAAAATAACACTATGATATATTAATTTATAGATATTTAAGAATTAAATGAATTTAAGAATTCTTAATTAAAAACTACTATTGGCCCCAAATATAATAAAATATTAAATAATATATTAAAACCTATAATATATATTATAAAAATAAACTTAATCAACACTTACTTTATAAAAAACTATAATTTTATAATATATTAATTGGATTTTTTTAAATTATTATTTATAATTTTATTTAAAAAATATCTTATATAAAAAACCTTTTTACAAATATAATTTATAATAAAATTTTAATTATTATTTATAAATTTAACAAAATAGTAATATTTAAATCATAGAATTTTAAATAATTTATTTAAAAATTTAAATAAATATATCTTAAATAAATATTTAATTAATATAATTTACAAATTAAATATATTTACAACAAAAATACCTTATTTTTTAATAAATTCTAAAACTCAATCAAAACCCAAATTAAAATTAAGTTTAATATTATTAACAAAAAATATACCTAAATAGATAAATTTATTAAACAAATTATTTAAATAATCAAAATATAATTATATAATTTTTTAAATATAATTTAAAATAATTAAATTAAATTATTATTTAATTTTAAATTTATATATAATATATTAAAATATTCAACCACTAAGCATATGCTCTATAAAACATTTAAAAAATAAAACTTTATAATAATATTATTATTTTTAATATTTAAAAAAATAATCCCAAAAATAAACAAACACATCCAAAATATAAAAAATTTCTATAATAATTTTAAAAAAGACTTCCAATTTATAATTAAATATATATTATATTATTATAATTAAAAAAAAATAGAAATATTATTTTTAAAAAAAAAAAAAAAAATATATTTACTTGTTAAATATATTAAACACAAAAAACAACCCAACAAAAAATTTAATTATTAAAAATATAAATTTTTTATAATTATAAAAAAATTCAACAACAACACCTTCAAATTTAAAATATTAAAACCTACATATATTTATTAATTTTTTTATATTTTATTTTTAAAATCAATTTTTAAAAATCTAAAAAAAAATTCCAACAACAAAAAATTAGAATTCAAAAACCACACTAAATATAAATTTAAAAAAATCTTTAATAAATCTAATAAAAAAAATAAATATTTTATTAAATAATTATTATCTTATAAATTATAAAATAATTTATAAATATTTAAAAATAATATATCCCCAGATATTATTTAAATCTATTTTAATCAAAAACTCACATCACAACCTATAAAACAAGAATATAAATAATTAAAAAAACAAATTTAATTTTATTAAATTAATATAATATTTTTAAATAATTTTTAATAAATTCTCTCCATCTTTTCTTCAATAATAATTATATTTTTGTTATTATAAAACTTAATTAAATTAATTTTATCCCTCTCTACCATTTATTTTAATAAATTTCTTTTATATATAATTATCTCTATATATTTTATCTTAAATTAACAAAACTTTTTCTTTTTTTAAATAATTTGTGTTTGTAAAATTTCTTGTTTTAACTCTAACTTTTCCAATTCTTTCTTTTTTTTATTAATTTAACAATCTAGTCATTTTATTACAAACCATTAACCAAATCTATTTTTAATATTAAAAAAATATTTATAAAAATCAATTAAATAATTATGCTGTTTATTTCAAATACAAATAAAACAATTGATATTTTTTAACATCACAATATAAAAATGATTATTCCTGGCACAATACTCATATAAAATAAGAATAAGAACATTAAAAAATTTAATTTAATCAATTTATAGATTTTAACATTAATAAAAAAATTATTTTAATTTTTATTTTATTTATTTAATAAATATTTAATTAATTAAATATATTATATTATAATTATTTTAAATTTAAATTTTGATCTTTATTTTAATTTTAATTATTATTTTTTTATATATTTCTTGTTTATATTATTTATTATTTATAAAAACAATTTTATTATAAAATAGACTCAATCTACATAAATATAATTTTAACACAATCACCCAATTCTATATTTAAAACCATTTTATATAAAACTATAGCCAATACAAAAATTTCTTATATAATACTATCTTTTTATACAAAAAACTAATCTTTATTTTATTTATATCTATACCTTATACTTATTTTATATAAAATTAAAAATTATATAAATCTTAACCCTAAAAAAAGAAAATAATATTATAAATTTATAATCTTAACAGTACAATTATCTATATCTTATTTTATATTATACTGTTCTTAATTTTACATATTATATTTTCTTTAATTTTTAATTATAATATAAATAATATTTGTCTATAAGTTGAACTACTTATTTTCAAACCCTATTATACAACATCTATTATATAATATGTTTATATTTTAAACTCTTATAGATATATAAACACTTATAAATTGAATGTTTACTTATTTATATATTTGTATATAAGTATACAAATAATACAATCACCACCCATTGTATAAAGTATTATTATGTATATAAGATTATTATTAGGATTAATAAAGTATTAATTCTTCATCAATCAATTTAAATATAATTTAATCTTCTTATTATTAAATCTTATTATTATTATATATTTTATCAATAATTTTTAATATCTCACAACATATATACTTTCTAATTTAAGAACCCAGATATCTTAGATTAAAAATTAGATATAAGAAGTGAAACATGTTTGATAGGAAGGCCCTATCAAAGTGTAACAGTTTAAATATAGCTATTTGATTTTAAAATTAAATATATATCTAAAAAAAAGTATATTATTATAAATAGATTATCACAAAAATTAATAATTATTATAAAATAAATTATATAGAAAAAGGAAAAAAACATTAATAATTTTATAAATACACAATTAAATATATTAAATATAATTAAAGATAATTTAAATAATTATATTATAAAAAAAGAATATAAAAATAAATAACAAAATATTTTATATTATTTATAAAACATAAAGATATTATTAAATATACTATAACATCAATACCAGATATTAAAAAAAAAATTAACAAATTTATATTTATAAAAAAAAATATT
>JAJTUH010000026.1:0-36010 GCA_036971555.1 Drechslerella coelobrocha | reverse complement strand
TTGTTGTTATTATTATTGTTATTGTTATTGTTATTATTTTTATTTTTATTTTTATTTTTATCATTATTATTTAGGGGGTTATTTGGAGGTTTAGTTGTTAGATAATAATTATTTTTATTTTTATTTTTATCTTTATTTTTATTTTTATTTTTATCTTTATTATTTTGTTTTTTTTTTTAATGAATAGTCTAAAGTTTTGAGGAACTTATTATCTAGAAAGTTATAAGTTAGATTATAAAAATTTTATAGAGATTGTAAATTATTTATATATTTTTGAGATTATTATTGATAATATTTTATTTAGGTTAAGCTTTTTTATATATATTTTATTTTGTATTAAATTGTAAATATTATAAAGAAAATATTGATAATTTTATTAATTCCTTTTAATAATATAGAATCTATTAATAAGTAGGAAATATCTATTATATTAAAATTAAAATTTAATAAATTAAGAATAAATTTTAATTGGTTTAATAAATTTAAATTTATAAATTTGTTAATATAATATTTAGTGTTTATTTTAGAATTTTAAGAATATGATTAAATATTTCTAGATTAATAAATTATTTTAATTTTAAGGTTAAATGTTAAATTCTTATTATTAATAGATATTTTATATAAAATATGTAGAATATTTAAATTTTATTTTAAAAAAATGGATTTAATATTTTTGTTTAAAATAATTATAATTTTTATTTTAATTTATTAATTTTTAGGAAATTGTATAAAATAGTTAATAATAGCAAAAATTATTTGAAATAATTTATTAATAATATTTAGAATTTTGATTATGAAGAATAAATATTTAATAAAATTGGAAAAAAATAATTATATATTAAAAAAATATTATAATGTTTTATAAATATATTTATATTGTTTATATTAATTTTAAATATCTTTTAATTTTTATATAATATTTATAATTTGTAAACAATTATTTTTAATTATAAATATCCTTTTATTATTTTTATTTTTATAATTAATTATATTTTGTTAAAATTTAAATAATTTTTTATAAAATTTATATATTGATTATTTTAGGTATATATAAAATTAAATTATAATATTTAATATAAGTAATTATTATAATATAATTAATATTTTTTACAAATTTATTATTTATATAATGTATTAATTTTAATTAAATTTTATTTTTATTATTTTAGAATAAAATTGTATTTGCTAAAAAATATAGGAGTTTAGTTAATAATGAATTTTTTAAAAATTTAAAAATTATTAAATAAGGTATTATAAATTTTAAAAATTTTATTATTTATATGATATTTTATTATATTTTGGAAATTGTTAATAATTTTTTGTTATGATTATATACTTAAATTTATTATTATAAGATAATAAAAATTGAATAATAATTGTTTGAAATTTTATAATATTTAATTAAAAATATTATTTTTATAATATATTTTATATAATATTTAATTAATAAAATAGATATAAAAAAATAAAATATTAAAAAAAATATTTTTAATTTTTTGAAAAGGAGTTATTAAATAATTATAATTTTTTATTGATTATTTTTATTTTAGAAATATTAAATATTGAAGATTTTGAAATAATTAGAAGAATTATTTATATTTAAATATTTTTGTTATTAAAAAATTATAAAAATCTTATAAAAGTTTATTAAAAATGCTTTTCTAAAATTAATTTAAAATAAGGTGAAAATAATAATTTTATTAATAAAATTTATAATAATTTTTATATTTTGTTTTAAAATTTTATAAATTATTAATTAATATAGTAGTTTATAAATACAAAAATATTAAAATAAAAAATTAATAATTAATTTAAAATTAAATTATAAATATTTAATATATTATTATTTTTATTTAATTATATTTTTTTTAAATAATTTAATGTAATAGTAAAAAAATTAAATTTAGAATTTAAAAATATAAAATTAAATTAAGAAATTAATAATATTAAAATTAGTAAATATTTTTATTAAAATTTATTATAATATATAAAATATTTTTTTTAATAATTAATATATATTAAAAATTTTATATATATATTTATATATAAATATAATTTTAAAAGTTATTATATATATTTAAAAATTTATATAATAAATTAATAATAAAATATATAAATAATAAGATTATTGATAAAAAAAATGGTTTAAATTTGATATTTAAAATTTAATAAATAATATTTTTTAATTTTATTATTTTAGTTTTTATTATTTATATTTTTGATATTATTTATTTTATAAATTTTTTTAATAATAAAAAATTATAATTAATATATTTTATAATTAATAATTTCTTTGTTAGTGTTTATAATTGATTGTTTATGTATGTTTGGTTATTTTTTGCCTTTTTATTGATTTTTCTTAAATATTAATATTTAAATAAACAGCAAAAATTATAAATTGATGTATAAATTTAAAATATATTTTTTAAAATTTTGAAATTATTAAATAAATATAAACTAGATATTGAAGATTTATTTGATTTTAATATTAAGATATTATATATTAATAATTTAATTTATTATTATGTATTATATTTATATGGTTAGGTTATTGATTATATGGAATATATAAAAATTTTTAATATTAATATATATTTATATTTTATATATAAAATAAATATTTAAAGTTTAGAAAAATATTGTAAAAAAATACTAATAAAAAATTATTTTATTTATAAAATTTTAAAAAACTAATTAATAGATAATAAAATAAATTGGGAGGAATTGAAAAATATTTAAAATAAATTAAAATATAAAAAAAATAATTAAACATTATTAAATTTTTATTAATTTATAAATATTTGATTAAATTTATTTTTAAAATTTGATTTTTTATATAAATTTTATTTTAATATTTTTTAATATATTTTTAATTAATTATATAAATTTTTATAAAAATATAAAAAATTTGTAAATTTTGATTAAATTTAAATTAGATTTTTGTTATATTTTGGTTTTTTAAAATTTTTAAAATTTTTAAAATCTTATTCTCAAATTATTTAATAATAAAATAAAAAATTATAATAAATAAATAAAATATTAATAATATATTTAATAATAATTTTTAAATAATTAATATTTATTAAATAATAATTATTTATATAATTTTTTTATTATATTAAGTTATTTATTGAATTTTATTTATTAATATAATATTATAATTATATAAATAAAATAATTATAGAATATTTAAATAAATATTAAAAAAATTTTTATAATCTAAAATATATATTTTTAGATTTTTGGAATATAATTATAAAAAAAAAAAAAAATTAAATTTAAAAAAGGGTTTTAATAAATATTTAAAATTAAATTTAAAATAAAAAAATGTTTATAAAAATATTTTAAAAAATTAATAAAATTTTTAATATTAAAATAAAAGTTTTAAATAATTAAAATATAATTAAAATATATTAATTAAATTATTATATAAATATTATATGTTAATTTAAATATTTAAATAAATAATTAATAAATATATTGGAGTTTTAATATTGATTTTAAATTAAAAAAAATTATTAAATTTTTAATTATATTAATTTTAATAAATAAATTATTTTAATTTATTAATAAAAATTTTTTTTTAATATTTGATATTTGAATTTTTAAATTTTTTAGAAAATTTAAAAATAAAAATAAAAATTTTTATTAAATTTCTTAAATTTTATAAATAATTTTTATATTATAGATTTAAATATTTTATTATATTTATTAAATAATGATTTTTTAGAAATTGAAAAAAATCTTAATTTTAATACCCAATTAGTAGAAAAAAATAAAAAATTTAATAATAATAATATATTAAATATTTAATAATTTTAAAAATATATTTTATATAATTATTAAAAATATTTTAATTTAAAAATTAAATAAATTATTTCAACAATTGTTATTATTTATAATATTTTAGATTTTATTAATAAATTTATAAAATTTATAAAATTTTTTTATTATATTTATATTATAGGATTATTTTTTTTTAAAAATTAATTATTATAAAAAGATTTTTTATTTTAAAAAATTATTAGATGTTAGGAAGTTTTATATAAATATTTATTATTTGAAATTAATTTTATTTTTTAAGTAAAAAATATTTATATAAATTATAATTTTGATTTATTAATTATGATTGATTTTTTTTTAAAATTTAATAAAATTTAATATAATATTTATAATTTTATTAAAATATTTTAAAAAATAAGATTTAATTTAAATTAAAAAATTATTTTTGTTGAATTAATAAATTTTATAATATATTTAACAATTTTTAAAAAAAATAATTTCTATATTAATATATATATTAATTTATAAATTTATAATATATTGTATATTTATATTAATAATATGGAATAATAATAATAATTTAATAAATAGCTAATAATTAGTAAAAAATTATTTAAATTAATAAAAAATAAATTTAATTTTTAATTAATTTTAATTAATAAAATAGATATTAAATTATTAATGTTTAAAGGAGGTTGATAAAATAAAGAAAAGGGGAAATTTTATTTTATTTAAAATAAAAATAAATTAATATATTTTTTTTAAATTTATTATAATTTTTTAAATTTTTTAAAATCTATTTTTATAAATTTTATAATTAATTAAATTTTTTTTTGTTAAATATTAAAATTTTTTTTTTTATTTTTTAATAATAAAATTTTTTTAAAAATATAAATAATATATAAAAATCTTTAATTTAATATTTTTTTTTTAAAAAATTTTAAAATATTAGAAAATAAACCATAAATAATTGATAAATTTCTTTTTAAACCTAATATAAAAAAAAAAATATTAACAAAAATATTAAAAAAAAAAAAAAATCTATTTAAATTTTTATTTTTTTTAAAAATAATATCAAACACCCAATATAGTATTAAAAATACTACCAAAATATAAACCCTATTAAATATTATAGATATAAAATTTAATATAATAAAATAAATATTATAAATCTGTCACAGACCTATGGTCTTGACAACACAACTACCTATACCTTGCTTTACACTATACTATTTTCAATTCTATATACTACACTTTCTCCAACTTCAATTATAACACAAATAATATTTATCCATAAATTAACTACCCATTTCCAAACCCTATTATATAATATTTATTATATAATGTGTTTACATTTTAGACTTTTATTAATATGCAAACATTTATAAAAATATTTGCATATTTGTACACTTGTATATAAATATATGAGTAATATAATTACTATTTATTATATAAAGTATTATTATATATATAAAATTATTGTTAGGATTAATGAAATATTAATTTTTTATCAGTTAACTTAAATACAATTTAATTCTCTTGTTATTAAATTTTATTATTGTTATATATTTTATTAATAATTTTTGATATCTCACAATATATATGTTTTTTAATTTAAGAACCCAGATATCTTAAATTAAAAGTTAGATATAAAAAATAAAATATGTTTGATAGGATAGCCTATTAAAGTATAACATTTTAATTGATCTTATTTAATTTAAAAAAAAATATATATATATTAATAAATAAATTCAATTCTAAAAATTATATTATATTAGAATATAAAATAATGAATAAAAAAGGAGATTGTATATTTTTTTATAATATATTTTTATTAAAAATTTTTAATATTTTTGATTAAATTAGCCAAATTACTAAGTATTTATAAAAATAATTAAAAAAAATATTTATTTTTCTTAAGTTTGAATTAATTATAGAATTATCTAATAAAAAAAAAATTTTTTTTTAGAAAAATAATAAATTTTATATTAATTTTAGTATTTAAGTTAATAATAAATTTATTTTTTCAATAATTATTGAAAAATCAAAATATAAAATCATATTCCCAAATGATAATAGACATTTATAAAATTTTAAAAAAATTATTTAAATTTTACAATATATTGAAATATCTATTTATACTTAAACTCAGACTTATAAAGTTAATAATTTTAAATAAAATATTTATATATATAAAAATTAATTTATAAAAACTAGTTATGCTGGATATATTAAAGAAATTAAATAAATTAATTTATATTAATTTAAATATATTTTTAAAAATAAAAAAAATAAATAATATATATAATAATCCAAATTAAATTTTAAAAATTTTAATAAAGATTTTAATAATAATAACAATAATAATAATATTGATAATAACTATTATACTTTTAATTTAAATAATAAATCCCTTATTAAAAAATATTAAAATAACAAAATAATAAAATTTGTTGATTTTATTAAATTCAACAAATTACCTAATAAACTTGATTAATTTATTAAACAATTAAATGATATCTTTTATTTTTATTTAATTAATTTTTTTAATAATAAACATAAGATTTGATATATTAGATTTTTTTTAAAAAGAACTATTTTTAATACTTATAATATTTATTATAAAAAATATAAAGAAAGTATTTTTTGATAATAATAATAAAATATTTTTAAAATTATTATAATATTTATTATTTAACTTAAATTTATTTTATTTTTTTAATAAATTTATAACTATAAAAATAAATTAGAAGAAATTTTATACAAATTCCATATATTACACCAAACAAGATTTATTTAAAAATATTTTTAATAAATTAATTAATATGTTCTTTTTATTAAATATAATAATGATTAATTATTTTATTATATTAAAAAAGAATTTAAATCCCAATAAAAATAAAAAATTATAAAAATTAAAATTTTAAATAAATAAATAATTTATAAAAAAATATAATTTTTTATTATAAAATTTAATAATAATTTTTATAAAAATAATAAAATTAACATTATTTAATTTAAACAAAACAACAATTTTAATTATAATCAATTTTAATTTTTAAATTTATAAAATAAATTTATAAATTTAAATAATAATAATTAGTTTTTTAATTTAAATCACCAATAATTTCAAAATTAATAAAAAAATATTAATTAAAATTGGAACCTATATATTATATATAATTTTACTTTTATAAAATTAGGAATTATCTAAAATTAACAAAACTAATAATATAATAAATCTTAGAAATCTAATAAATTTATTTGTTTTAATTATAAACAAAAAGGATATATAGTTTGTGCTTGTATTAATTAGAAATAGTAAAATTAATAATAAAGATATGTCCAACTTACTGATAATAAAATATTACAAAAATAATATAATGAGGAATATGACCAAGAATATGATGAAGAATATAATGAAGAATATAATAAATACTTTAAATCTAAAAACTTAAAATTTTAATAAGGTTTTGATAAAAATCTTAATGTTATTATTTATTAATCTAATTTTTTTGAAATTATGATATAAAGAATTTAAAAAATTATTTAAATAGTTTAACAATATAATTATTATATTTATAAAAAAATATTTATTGAATTAGATGATTAAAACTATAAAATATTTGAATAATTTGGTTATTTTTAAGAAACCTTTAATGAAATTATAAACCTAAATTAAGATATATTGGAAAATTCAAATTTAAAATTTTAAATTATTTGCTTCTCTAACTTATTTATCCAAGATAAATATGATTAAATTCAAAAATACTTAATTTTTAAAAGATATTTGCAATATGTTTGTGATTTTTTTAAAAACTTATAATAAGATTATTTATTAAGAAAAACCTAATTATTATGAATAATTTTTTATAATTATTGAATTTTTAATCTTATTGTTTGATTGAATTTCTAATATTAAGGATTAACCTAATAATTATAAATTATATATAAAGAAATGTATATTAAATTTAATCCTATAATTATAGAATTTTATTAATTTTAATATCTATGTTAAGGAAATTAATATTAATATTAATTAATTATTTTAATAGAAATATATATTGGAATTATGGATTTTACTAATAAACAATTTTGGTTTAAATTTATAAATAAATGCACTTAATTTTATAGAATATATTAATACAAATTCTATAAAATCTATTAATTTATTTTGACTAACTGATTTTATAACAATTATAGTGATAATATCCTAAATATAGGGTATAATTATGTATGACAAAAAAAATAAAGTAAATATAAATTATATTAGACTTCTATTTATTATATTATAATTGACTTTTATAGATATAAATATGTAAAAAATTTTAATTATTACTATTTCTTCACCTTTAACATAAATGTTTAAAAAGAACCAATACTTTTTAATATTATCACTATTAGACCTAATATCATAAAATATAAAAAATATCACCTATACAAAAACATACCTCCCAATTATACCTCTTATAATAGATTTTTAATAATTTGCACTATTTGTACATAAGAATAGATTAAGATCACCAAAATGTTTTATTAAAAAATCTTATTATTATTAAAATATAAAAAATTTTGTTTATTTTACCTAAAAAGATTTTATTTTAAAAATTATTAACAATAATATATATAAAAATTCTACATCATATTAATTTAATTAATCAAACATAATAGAAGATTATGTAATGTCTATAATACTTGTTTATTTTCCCCAATACCAAAAAAAACCATTCTTAATAAAAATTTAAATTAAAATAACTTTAAACCTTAACACATACTAAATAATCCAACTTTAGTTTTGTTAAAAAAAAACCTGATAAAATTTTTAATTGAATTAAAAAATAATATTACAACATACCTTACATTATTAATGGAAATCTTATCAAAATCCTTATAAATAATAATATAAAAATTATTTATATCTTAAAAAAATATACCACCAAATATAATTTAACCAAAACCCCTAAAATAATTTATTATAACATAATCACTTTTGGAAAAAGCCCTTTTAAAATAATTTACTATAAAACCAAAATTACCTTTATTATTAATAATCATTTTAAATAACAAACAATTAACATCCTTAATTTTAAACATAACAACTTTATTTTAAAATATAATTAACTATAAAACTATAACCTAAACATCAATTTCAAATCCCAAAAAATCTAATTTTTTTAATACAACTATATTTAAACACCCAGAAATTTTAAAAAAACCAACAACTATAAAAAAAAAATACACTTACAACAAATCTAATATCTTTTTACTAAAAAAATCAACCACCAACTATAATTTAAAATTTATATTTTTAAAAAAATTATTATTTATATTAAAAAACTAATTTAAATTATTGTTACAAAAATACTTAAATAAATTTTAAATTAAATTAAAATATTTAAAAAATTATTTAACAAATAAGTTTTACCCAAAATTAATAAATTTATTTATAAGATATCACTTAAAGAAAAAATAATACCTAAATTTATGTTTGTATATGTATATATATAAGAAAAACTTAAAGTCTTTAAAAAATATATTAAAAAAATTTTTAAAAAAGGATATATTTGATTTTTATATTTACCTATTAGATACCCTATTTTATTTGTATTTAAGAAAAATAGTAAATTATAAATATATATAGATTATAGAAGTTTTAATAAAATAATTATTAAAAATTATAATAGAATACTATAAATTAATAAATTCTTTAACCACTTATAAAGAATAAAATGATTTATTAAATTAAATATTATTATTATATACTATAATATCTAAATATTACCCAAAAACATTTGGAAGATTGTTTTTAGATATAAATACAAATTATTTAAATATATAATCATATTTTTTGGATTAATTAATATATTTATATTTTTTTAAATTTTTATAAATTATGTTTTATAAAATTATATTAATAAAATTTATATTATCTATTTTAACAATATCCTAATTTATAATAAAAACCTTAAAAAATATTAATAATATGTTATATAAATATTTAAAACCTTTAATAAATATAATTTTAAAATTAAATTTAAAAAAATAAAATTTGAAATTATTAAATATAAATTCTTAAAAATTATTATTATAACTAACAAAATCAAAATAAATCCTAAGAAAATTGATATTATTTAAAAATGGTTTAAATTTAAAAATATCAAAAACATCCAAACCTTTTTAGGATTATATAATTATTATTAACACTTTATTAAAAAATATAGTTATATATTAACCACCCTATCAAAACTCACCAAAATAAAAATCAAATTCAATATAACCCCCAATTAAAAAATAATTTTTAATATATTTAAAAAATTATTTTTATTTGTATTTATACTCAAATTATACAATTTTAGTCTATTAATTAAAATTAAAACAAACATTTTAAATACAATTTTAGAAACTTACCTATATTAATTATATTTTAATAAAAAATAATATCTTATTATTTATTTATTTTATAAATTTGACTTTATAGAACTTAAATATCTTATTTATAATAAGGAATTTATAACTATTATCAAAACATACCAAACATAAAAAATAT
Source organism: Drechslerella coelobrocha (assembly GCA_036971555.1). Taxonomy (NCBI): domain Eukaryota; kingdom Fungi; phylum Ascomycota; class Orbiliomycetes; order Orbiliales; family Orbiliaceae; genus Drechslerella; species Drechslerella coelobrocha. The sequence continues at coordinate 25,680 of JAJTUH010000026.1, read as the reverse complement.
ATTTATAAATAAAAAAACCTTTTATAGTATACTCTAATCACAAAAATTTTATATTTTTCCTTATTATTAAAATATTTAACAAATATTAAATACAATAATAAAAAACCCTTAATAAATATAAAATAAAAATTATACACTATAAAAAAAAAAAAAATTTAAAAACCAATATTCTTAACAAAAAACCTAACCTAATAAAAAAAATATAATTAAATTAAAAAGCAATCCTTAAAAAAAAATCCTATAATATTATTATTATTAATACAAACCTCAACAAAACCATTTATATACTCTATAATAAATTTATTAAAAAATTAAAAAATAATTATTAATAATATTTTATAATTAAACAAATTCTCTTAAACATCAACAATATATTATTATATTTTATTATCAAAAATAAAATTATATTATTTCAAAATCTTTTTTATATTTTAATAAAAAACCTCCAACAACAATTTATAAAACAATATTATAATATATTAATTTATAAATATTTAAAAATCAAACAAATATAAAAATTTTTAACTAAAAATTATTATTAACCCCAAATACAACAAAATATCAAACAATATATCAAAACCTATAATATATATCAACAAAATAAATTTAATTAATATTTATTTTATAGAAAATTATAATTTTATAATATACCAACTAAATCTTTCTAAATTATTATTTATAATTTTATTTAAAGAATATCTCACTTAAAAGACCCCTTTACAAATACAATTTATAATAAAATCTTAATTATTATCTATAAATTCAACAAAATAACAATATTTAAAACTCTAAATAATTTATTCAAAAATTTAAATAAATATATTTTAAATAAATATTCAATCAATATAATCTATAAATTAAATATATTTGTAATAGAAATATTTTATTCTTTAATAAATTTTAGAATTTAGTTAGAACCTAAATTAAAACCAAATTTAATATTACTAATAAAGAACATATTTAAACAAATAGATTTATTAAATAAATTATTTAGATAATCAAAATATAGCTACACAATTTTTTAAATATAATTTAAAACAATTGAATTAAGCTATTATCTAGTTTTAAATTTATATATAACATATCAAAGTATTTAATTATTAAGTATATATTTTATAAAGCATTTAAAAAATGGAATTTTACAACAATATTATTATTTTTAATATTTAAAAAAGTAGTCCTAAAAGTAAATAAATATATCTAAAATATGAAAAATCTTTATAACAATTTTTTAAAAGATCTTTAATTTATGATTAAATGTATATTATACTATTATAATTAAAAAAAAATAAAAATATTATTTTTAAAAAAAGGAGATAAAATATATTTATTTACCAAATATATTAAATACAAAGAATGATTTAGCAAAAAACTTAATTATTAGAAATATAAACTCTTTATTATTACAAAAAAATTTAACAATAATATTTTTGAATTTAAAATATTAGGACTTATATGTATTTATTAATTTTTTTATATCTTATTTTTAGAATTAGCTCTAAAAGATTTAAAAAAAGATTTTAATAATAAAGAATTAGAATTTGAGGATTATATTAAATATGAATTTAAGAAGATTTTTAATAAATTTAACAAGAAGAATAAATATTTTATTAAATAATTATTATTTTACAGATTATAAAACAATTTTTGGATATTAAAAAATAATATACTATTAAATGTTATTTAAAACTACTTTAGTTAGAGATTTATAATATAGTTTATGAAATAAGGATGTAGATAATTAAAAAAACAAATTTAATTTTATTAAATTGATATAGTATTATTAAATAATTTTTGATGAATTCTTTTTATTTTTTTTTTAGAAATAACTATGTTTGTATTATTTTGGGATTTAATTAAATTAATTTTGTTTTTTTTTATTATTTATTTTAATAAATTCCTTTTATATATAATTACCTTTATATGTTTTGCTTTAAATTGATAAAATTTTTTCTTTTTTTAAATAATTCATATTTGTAAAATTTCTTGCTTTGATTTTAATTTTTCCAATTCTTTTTTTTTTTTATTGATTTGATGATTTAGTTGTTTTATTATAGATTATTAACCAGATCTATTTTTAATAATTAAAGAAAATATTTATAGGAATTAGTTAGATAATTATGCCGTTTATTTTGAGTATAAATAGAATAATTAATATTTCCTAACATCATGACACAAAAATGATTATTTTTGGTACAGTACTTATATGGGATAAGAGTAGGGATATTAAAAGATTTAATTTGATTAGTTTATAGATTTTAATATTGATGAAAAGTTTGCTTTGATTTTTGTTTTGTTTGTTTAATAGGTATTTAATTGATTAAATGTGTTGTATTATAATTATTTCAAAATTAAGTTTTGATCTCTATTTTGATTTTGATTGCTATTCTTTTATGTATTTTTTGTTTATGTTATTTATTGTTTATAAAAAATAATCTTATTAATGAAATAGACCTAGTTTATATGGATATAATTTTAATATAGTTATTGAATTTTATATTTAAGATTATTTTATATAGGATTATGGTTGATATAAGAATTCTTTATATAGTACTATTTTTTTGTATAGAAAATTAATTTTTATCTTGCTTATATCTATACCTTGTATTTATTTTATATAGGATTAAAGACTATATGAATTTTGACCTTAGAAAGAGAAGATAGTGTTACAGACTTATAGTTTTGATAGTACAACTATTTGTACTTTGTTTTATGTTATATTGTTTTTAGTTTTATATGTTGTACTTTTTCTAGCTTTGATTATAATATAAATAATGTTTGTTTATGAGTTGATTATCCATTTTTGAACCTTGTTATACAGCATTTATTATGTGATGTGTTTGTATTTTAGACCCTTGTTAATATGTGAGTATTTACAAAAGCGCTTGTATGCTTGCATGCTTGTATATGAGTATATGAGCAATGTGATCACCACCCATTGTATGAAGCATTATTATGTATATAAGACTATTGTTAGGATTGATAAAATATTAGTTCTTTATTGGTTAATTTAAATACAATTCAATCCTTTTGTTATTGAATTTTATTGTTGTTATATATTTTATTAATAGTTTTTGATATTTTGCGATATATATGTTTTCTGATCTAAAAACCCAGGTATCTTAGATTGAGAGTCAGATGTAAGAAGTGAAATGTGTTTGACAGGATAGCCTGTCAAAGTGTAACAAAATCTCAATCTTTATTAAATTTAAAATATCTTCCCAATCCCACCAAAAATATTAAAAAAGACCTTTAATTATGGATTTTAAATATAAAATTATTAAAAATAATAAATTAATTTATTTATAATTTAATACCCTTATTAATATATAATTATTGGATTTTATTAATTTAATAAGAAAAAAATATAAAAAAATATTACTAATGTTTAATAAAAAATCTTTAACAACTATTATTAATATTAAAGAAACATTATCATAATTTATAAAATTAAATATCTTTCCTAAGTAAAAGATTATTAATATTAATATAGATTGATTTATTTTATTTAAATTATTTTTATTTTTTTTTTTATTAAACAATATAAATTTTTTAAAATCTAATACAAATCTTAATCCAAAAAATAATTCCAATCATAAAAAAGATATATAAGATTGTTTAATGGTAAACAAATAGATATTTTTTAAAAAAATAAAATAAAATTTATTTAAATAATAATTTAATAATAAGATTTAATCAAATTTTAATAAGATTAATATATATATTAAATATTTAATAATAATAATATTATTTTTAAATTTAATTAATTAGGTTAAATTTATTTTTTAATTTATAAAATTTTATTTTAATTAAATATTAATAATTTAAATTAGAATTTTAATATTAAATTTATATTAATAATTTATAAATATATATTATAGAATTTATTAAAAGGTTAATAATAAATATTTATAGTTTTTTAAATTTTGATATTAAAAATTAAGCCACTTATATTAAAGTTTTTTTAAAATTAAATTTTTTATATTTTATAAATTTTAAAATAATTTAATTTATAATAAATAATATAAATATTATAAAATATTAAATATTTATTAATAATTTTTTAAAAATATCTTTTATATATTTAATAATTATAAAAATTTTAATATTTTTATATTAAAATTTTAAAAAAGGTTTTAAATTTTAAATTTTAAATTTTTTAAATAAATTGAATTTTATTATAATAATATAAATAATAAATTATATTTAAATTTATTTAAAATAATTAAATATTAGTATAATAGATTGTAAAATTATAATAAGAATAATAAATGTTTATAATAAAATTTTAAATATTTTATTATAGTTATTTATATTGATATTAATAATAAATAATGTTTTTTAATAATTTTTTATAAAATATATAATATATTAAATATTTTAATAAGATTTTAATAATCTACTAATATCTAATATAATATCAAATTAATAAAATAATATATAATAATTATAATACTATTATCTTATAAAGTCTTATTTTTATAATTAAAAAAAAAAGGTAAAATTTTACAAATATTTTTATAATATTATAATTTTTTTTTTCTTTATTATATATTAGATATTAAACATTTATTAAAATTTTTAAAATATTATATTAATAAAATTTAACAAATAATAATATATAATATAAATTGTTTTATTTATTTGAAAATCAACCAAATATTAAATATTAAATATTAATTATTAAATATTATATTTTATTTTTTATTATTTAAAATTATTTTAATGTTTAATTTAATATATTATTATTAAAAATATATAATTTATAATCTTATTATTTTTAATTAGAAAGAGTTTTTAGATAATTATATTAACTATATTCTATTAGATATTATATGTTTGCAATATTATTTTAAGAATATATTATAGTTAAACCTCATGAAGGTACCTAAGATCAAAAGACCTTACTACCCTCATGATCATCTAAGGGCAGTAAGGGCAACACAATTTTTTGCTGATGAATTATTAAAAAATGAAAATTATATTATAAAAATATTATAAAAATAAATTAAAAAAGACATTATTTTACATATAAATATAATAAACTTAATAAAATTTAAAATTATAATTTTTTAAAACAGTTAAATTTTTTTTTTTTTTTTTTCTTAACAAATAATTTCTTAACAAATAATTTTTATCATCCAAAATAGTTTTTTAATTCAGTTCAGTTTTTAGATTTAAAAACCAAAAACCGAGATGAATAATATTTTTTTTAAAGAAACCGAACCAAACCGCCCCATATCATTCTCTAGTTATATATTTAAATTTTATAATCAATTAAATAATTATTTTTAAAAATAATAATATTTTTTATTATACAAGTATAAATTATTAATTTCAATAACTTCTTTTATTTTTAAAAAATATTAAAGATTAGTTTTTTAATAATAATAAAAATAAATATAATAAGATTATTATTAATTAATAGTAAACTCCCTTTATCTTTCTAAATATTAAAAATAATTACAATATCTATTTATTTAAATTATATAAATAAAAGTATTTTTTTAATTAATTTTTTTTATTATAAATTTAATTCTATTTAATTAGTAAAAATTTATTTATTTATAATATAATTAATAATATTTATTTTGTATGCTATAAAAATTCTATTATTATTAATTAAATAAATAGTAGTTAATAATAGATTTAGAATATTATATAACTTATTTAGATATTGAATAATAGTATTATATTTTTTTTGGGTTATATTACATCAGCAAAAAAAAAGTGGCCACCAGAGGACAGCCATACAATGACCTGAGAATGCAGGGATTACCAAAGATAGTTGTATGACATTCAAAGGTTGATAATAAATAAACAAACTTAACACACCATAATAAAAAACAAAAATATTCTTATAGATCAAGAAATTATGAAAAATAATAAACATCTGACTTAAGACATTAAAAATCATTTCAATAAATATAATAATTAATTTTTGGAATGAAAAGAAATATATAAACATATAAAATTAGAATACTTTATTTCCAAAAATAATTTAAAATATATTAAAAATAATTAATATCCAATATAAATTAATTTATTAATATATATTTATATATTTAATTTGAAATTTTCATAAAATATAATATATTTTTAAACAATTATTTTAAAATCTTTCACCATTTATTCAATATTTTATTTAATATAATTAAAACCAGTAATATTCTTTAATATATATATTAGATTCAAATATTTTATCCTTTTTAATAGTGGGAAATCTAACATATTATTTTGATGTATATAAACATATATAATATAAAATAAAAATTTAATAAAATTAATAATATTATTTATTATATATATATAATTTAATAATCATATTTATAAATTATTATTTATTATTATTTTCTTATAAATCCAATAATTAATAATATCTTTAAATTATATATAATTTTCTATCAAATAAATGTAAAATAATAGATTATTATAAATAACAATAATAATAATATCTAATCTAATTAAAATAATTATCTCTAAAATAATATAATTATAAATCAATAATATTAAAAATATAATCCTTTAATTTTTAAAAAAATATTAAGTGTTTAATATAATATTTATTTAAATAATATAATTATCAAAATAAAAACAATAAATAATAATATTAATTAGTTTTTTTATTAAATCAACATTAACTTTCTTAATTATATTTAAAAATAAAATTAATATTAATAAACACTTAAAATCAAATAATAGATTTTAAAAAAAAATTTATTTTTAACAATGGTTAAGATTTTTCTTTAAAATTTTATAATTTTTTGTTTAGTTTTAAGTTTTTCAAAAGTAATTTTTTAATATTTATAATTTTATATTTAAATTTTATAATCAATTAAATAACTATTTTTAAAAATAATAACATTTTTATTGTATAAATATAAATTATTAATTTTAATAATTCTTTTTATTTTTTAAAAATATTAAGAATTAGTTTTTTAATAATAATAAAAATAAATATAATAAAATTATTATTAATTAATAGCAAATTTCTTTTATTTTTCCAAATATTGAGGATAATTATAATATTTATTTATTTAAATTATATAAATAAAAATATTTTTTCAATTAATTTTTTTTCTTTATTATAAATTTAATTCTGTCTAATTAATAAAAATCTATTTATTTATAATATAATTAATAATATTCATTTTATATATTATAAAAGTTTTGTTATTATTAATTAAATAAACAGTAATTAATAATAGACTTAAAATATCATATAACTTATTTAAATATTAAATAATAATATCATACTTTTTTTAAATTATATTAACACCAAAATAAACTTCAATAATTTTATAATCTATTTTTAGGATAATTTTTATAAAATATATATAATTTAATAGTAAATATTAATAAAATCTTAATTTATATATTAATTTCATTTATTTTTAAATAATATTTTAGTTTCAATTTTTGATTAAAAACATTTATAAATAGAATTAAAATTTTAATAATTAAATCCTATTATAATTTTTATAAATTTAATAAATTAAAACACCAATTAATTATTTAAATCTTTTAAAAAATTTTTAATATTTTATATATAATTTTAAATAAATATTTACTTGATCCTTTTATTTAAAAACTGTAAGATACGTCTATAAACGTGTTATGTACGTTTATTAACGTGTGAAGTAATCAATTGTATAATGGATAGATATATGTTATGTAGATAATTACCTACCCTTAAAACAGGCCCTGCTAAATCTATAATATAAGCACATACACATAACTATAGATCACATATATGCTCAATACTTATTAATATGGCCATAAGCCCTATATACATACTATTTACATCCTAATTTATATAAATATTTGGACATATATATTCTTAAATATGGTATTTAATAATTCCATCATATAGTTCTCATCAAACCTTTATACAACTATAAATAAAAGATATTTCACTATAACTATTATCTATAATAAACATACAAAAATTTAATATCAAAATAAAATTTTATATATATAAATACTTTAAATAAATAAACACTTATTTAAATAAAAAAGAAAATCCCTTTATTTTTATAAAAGCTATATAAACCCTCTATATATATATTTAACAATATCATAAATTATCTATACTATATATAATAAATAAACATATATCATTTTTTATAAATAACATTTAATTTTAAATATATTATAGTTTATAATATATATATAATTATTATTTATATTAATATCTCTATTTTATATTTATATTTTTAAATAAATAATATATATATATATATATATTTATATTTCCACAAAACTATTTTATATTATATCTTTACTTTATAAACTTATTTTATTCTATTATAAATAATATAATTTTAAATATATAATAATTTATATTATATATATATATTTTTATTTATATTACTATAATTATTTTATATAATATATATAAACAAATAATATACATCTACCTATATATTTATATTTTTATATAATATATTGCAAAACATATATATATATTATCTACAGAACCTTAAAATCTTTATTATTAAATTTATTATAAACACATTTATTTTATAAACATATTTATAACATCTTCTTATTTATTAATTAATACCCCATTTTTATTTCAATATATATAAACTATTAAAACATTTATATATATATAATAAATATATTACATATAATTTAATATATATTAATTTACCACACATTAATATATTAATATTATAATTTTCTTTATTTTTTATTAATATTTACACAACCACCTATTTTATTTATTAATCAATATAAATATATTATATATATACTTACATAAAAATTTATAGAATTATAAAATAAAAATAAAAACATAAAAAATATTTATCTAAATATTTTTCTACCATCTTTATAAAAAAATTTTTTTCTTTTTTACATTTTATTTTATATTAACTTCTTTATATTAACAAATATAATACTTATAATAAATATATATTTTTTTAATAAATATATAATTTATTAATTTTATTAATTTTTTAAATTATATATTTAAATAATTTTATTAATATCTATTTTATTTTTTATATATAATATATTTTATTAAACATTTAAAATATTCATATACCTACCTTATCTTTTCATATTTATCTTTTATATTAAAATAAATATATATTAAAATATTTATTAATATAAATATTATTATTATTATAATATATATCCAATACTATATTTATATAATCCCTTATTAATAATACTATAATACCATAAATAAATACATTATAATATTATATTTACTTAATAACAAATATATTTACTATATATTAATAAATTAATCATATTTATAAAATAAATAAATATTATTTATTTATTCAAATCTGTTATACAATAATCACATACTAATTTTAAGATTCTTTATATATAAACAAAAAAATGTTAATTCTAGGACATATATATTATAATAATATAATAAATTATAATAACATTATTAATTATATAATATACAATCTACTACAATTTATTTTAATTTTTAATAATTTTTAAAAGTATTAACTTACTATATTATAAACTTATTCTTTATTTATAATTATTAAAACTATATTATATAATATAATATTAGAAAATCCCCCTTCTTAATTTAATAATTATATTATAATAAAATAAATTTAGGTCTTTAATAATATTATAAAAAATATTATTCTAATATATTTTTATTTACCAAATAATTTAAACATTATTTATTTATAGATATAATTTACTACAACTTTAATAATATTAATATTAATTTTAATTAATATACTAAATATAATATTTATTAATTTAATAAACTAGTAAATCTTTAATATAATAAATATTATATATAATCTTCTGGAATTTATAAAGGACCTTAATTTAGCTATTATAACTATAATACTTATACAATTATAAACTTATATTATTATATATATATAATCCATTATTAATTATTTATATAAATATAAATATACTAATTTATATATATATAACTTAAAATAATATTATTAAATTAAAAATATAATTGGAATTAATTTTGATTTTTTATTATAAATATATAGTATTCATATACTTATATATATTTTTTTTTATAAATTTTTTCTTTTTATATATTTAAATTTAATATATATATATTTATTAATTATTTGTTTATAATAATGTATATTTTATAAAATATAAAATAGATAACTAAATAAATATAAAAAACATCTTTTATATAATTTAAAAACTTATATTGTTTTTTATTATAATTTAAATTATAATATATAATAAAACTATTTTACTTTTTTAAATCTTTATATATACAATAATTTATATTATACAATATAAAATAAATAAATAAATAAAAATATAAATAAATAAATATATAAATTATCAATTTATAAAATATAAATTAAATATTTATTTATAAATTATATTTATATTATATATTAATTATTTTATAAATATATTTACTATAAACTTTTTTATTTTAAAATGTATAAGTTTAAATATACCTTTTTTAATTTTTTTCTTATCTAAAAGTATATAATATTATAATATTTTATTCATCATTAACTATTATTTAAAATATTAATAATTATGGTATTTATATTGTCTATATACAATATTATAAAAACAAATACATTGTTTGGTTTTAATAAAAAAAATAAACTATATAATAATTTCTTAATTTATATATCTTCCATTTTTATATAATTTAATGTAATTACTTCAATTTTTATTAAAGATTTAATTATTATAAATTAAAACTTGCTTGATTATAATATTACCTTATTATATATACAAAACATATATCTTAATATTAACTAATATATAATATTTTTTGGTTTAAAGCTTTGTGTCTAGTTTATATTATAATAATTTATTAAATTTTTTAATATTTTGTTTGGTAGAATGTTATTTGTATTATATTTTAAATATATTTGATATATATTTGTAAGGTATTGATATAATTAAATTATGGCTTTTTAATATTTTTTAGTTGGAAAGTTTGTATATTGTTTTAGTTTGTATATTATATATGTTAAATTTGGTTTGTTGTTTATTATAATATATATTAAATTGTTGAGTATGTTGTGGTAAAGTTAATTATTTTTTTTATTTAATTTTGGTTTTTTATTATTTTTTAATAGGTTTTTATTAAATTTTATTAATATAGTACATATTTATTTATTTAATATATTAAATTATATTAATATCTTTTTATAATATATTTTTTTAATTAATTATAAAAGTTTTTTGTTCTTTTATATATTTAATATATAATTTTAAGAAATATTTTATTTTTTTAAAATCTTTTATATTATATATACATATAAGTATTACTTTTATAATATTTATATATTTAATATTTAAAAACTTAATAATAAAATTATTAATATATATAATAATAATAATTTAATAATTAATATATAAATATTTGTTTATAAAATTTTATGTTATCATAAATAAGAAGTTTTTTATTATAATTATATTATTAAAATTCTTGTTTTATAGATGTGGTGTTTATTTAAGATTATATATTAATTTTAAAAATAATAATGTTTGAATATTTTTATTTATTAATATAAATCTTTTTAAAAATTTTATATAAATATGTTTTGATTTTAAAAAAGTAGTGTTTAAAAAGGTCATTTTTATATTTATTTAATATATATATTAATTATATGTTGCTGTGAGTGTAAATAATATATAGATTATGTATAAGTTAATAATTAGTATATATGTTTTTGTATAGTATACTTTAAATTGTTATTTATATTTTTTGATGATAAACCTAATTTTATAATATTCTTTATTATACTTATTATATTTTTATATAAATATTTAGTAGTTTGTTATAGGCTATATATTCTTTAATAAATTAATCATCTTAATTTATAAATTATTTATTTATTAAAATATAAATTTTTTTTTTATAATTTTTTATTATTTATTTTGTTTTATAATTATTATTATTTTTGTATATATTTTTAATATAAAGGAATTATGTATTTTTTGTTTAAATATTATATAAATATATATTAATTTATTAAAATTATAATTTAAAAAATATATTATAAATATATAAATAAAATATATAATTTTTATTTTATAAAATTTTTTATTATAATGTAAGGTTATAATATTTTTAACTTTTTTTACAAATAAATTATTAAATAATAGTCTAATAGTTTTAATTATTTTTTTAAATACATTTTATATATATATTTTTATGTTGGAATAGCTAATTGAGCTTTTATAGTTTTATTAAATTAATTATTTATATTTTTTAAAAATATAAGAGCTTTCTTTTTAATTAATATTATAAATTTTGGTGGTTACTTGGTGTTAATTTATTCAATAAATTATATAATTATTTTTTATAAAGTTATATAGGCTAAATTATTTTTAAAATATTATATTAATATATGGTTTTTGTTAAAAATAAGTATAAAGAATAAAAAGTCTATAAATAGATTATATATTTTTTTTTAATATTATTTATTTTAAAAACATATATTAAAATCTTTTTGTACAAATATTATAATTTTAATGAATATTATATTGTGTATAATTAAAATAATTTTCTTTAAAATATTTTATATTTTATATTATTTATTTAATATAATATAATTTAAAAAGATGCCTTTTTATGTATAGTGTTGATTAAATATTTTCTAATGTTTTTCTTTTAATATAGTCATATATATTAAACAATTAAATAGATGTAGGGTTGAGTAGTCTAATTTTTATTAATAATAGAGTTTGTATAGTGGAAATTATTATTTAATTTTCTTATTATTTTTATTAGTGTCTATTTATTAATTAATAAATAAATAATTATTAATGTGTATTGATAAATAAAGTATTTTAATCCAAAATTTTTTTAAAAATTCTAATTTAATTAAAATAGTGTTTGTAAATTTTTTAAATATATGTATAGTTTTTTTAATTATATTATTCTATTTATGTATGTATAATATAAAGATTTTTATTTTTATATTATATTTTATATAAAAATCTTATATTTTTTTTATTATAAATTTATAAGTATTATTTATGTGAATGGTTATAATATATTTACCTAATTTTATTAAATTTTTTATTAACATAATAAATTAAATAAAATAGTCCCTATAATAGGACCTATTTATAAAAAAATAAAGCCATTTTATGTTAGTAACATCATCCATTATTATTAAAATATATTTTATTTTAGTTATATACTAATTCATTAAATCAATATACTTTTTATAAAATGTAGCAGTCTAAAAGGGGCCCATCATATCTAAATAAATATATTTAAGTAACCTATGTTTCTTATCTGTTATTAATTTATTTAATCAATATATTATTTACTTATTTAGCATATATAGTTTGCATATTAATTCACCCTAAGATGGATTAATCTTTATCTTAGTATATATTATAATTTAATAAATATTTAATTATCCATAATGTTCTAATTTCTTATACTATTATAATAAATTATTTATTTCATTTGAGATTATATAATTAATTATTTTTATAATTATTGTTAATATAATAAATAATTATATATTTTTTATAAATTTATTTTTGTTTAGAAAAGAATTATGCTCTATTGTATTATTTAATTTAAATAATTTTATTGTTTTATTATATATAGGTTTTGTAATGATGAGTTTATTTTTTTTAAGTATATTGTTATTAAATATAAAATGTATATTAATTAAATATATAATTAACTTATCTATTAAATATAAGTTAATAGTTATGTTTAAAGTATATAAAATATTATATATATATAAATAACATATAGGTATTTTAATTTAGATTACACTATATCTTAATATATTTATAATTGAGTTATCATCCAATCTAACTATATATAAAAATATAAAATCTATATATATATTTTAGGTAAATATGCTATAATTTTTATAAATCCAATCACTTATTCTAAAATCTATATGCTATATAGCATTGTTTATAAATAAACATATACTATATATAATTAATATTTTATATATGGTTATAGAAATATAATATTTATAAATAAATATATAAATATAAATTTTAAATTTTGATTAAAATCTAGTTAATAATTTGAATTTAAAATTTAAAATATAATATATTATATTTATATATTTATTTTTTTTATAATTTATGTATTAAAGAAATTTCTTCTATAATAAAAAATTTGTGCTATTATTAATAGATTTTTTAATTATATAAATCTTTTTTTATTTATTATTTTTATCTTATTCTATAATTATACTTATATATCTATTAAATATATGTTTTCTAATTTTATTTATACTATTTTTAAAAAAAATACTACAATAAATAATAAATACTATATAATTATTATTATTATAGATTAAATTTTATTATTTTTATTATTTAATTTTTATAAAGTAGCTTTTATTTTTATAGTATTTTTTTTAATAAAAAAGTTTTTAAATATCCATTTTTTTAATTATAGAAAAATATTCTTCATTAAATTTATACTTATAATTGTAATAAATAAGTATATATAAAATAATATAATATTATGTATTGTTTATAAAAGAATACCTAAGGTTAAAATAATAAGTAAATTATTATTAAATATATTAAAAATTATAGAATCTTATTTTTTAATAATATTGTTAATATTTTTAAAATAATGTTATATATTGTTATATAGAAAATATTTGTTTTTCAATAAAAAATTATATATTTTGATTTTTAAAACATATATTGCTAAATTATTGTCCAATCTATAATATATATAAATAGTTTTTATAGTTTTATATAGTGTTAGGCCTGATAAATTGTTTTGTATATTTTTGTGTATTGATGTATAGATTAATTAACTTATATAATTAAGAATTATAATCTAACATTTTTACAACAAAAATATAATATTATTGAGGATTTTTTTATTAAAAAATAATAATTATATTATTGTAGAATGTATAATATTAATTTTAATTATATTTAAATATATAATATTTGTTTTAATTATTAATAAATAAATTGTTATTTTATAAATTAGAATAAATTTTGTTATATTGCTTTTTGAAGTAATTATAATTGTCTTTAATATAATTGTTTTATGTTTAATAACCAATATACTTAGTTTGGTAATAAGAGATTTGTTAATAAATTTGTTAAAAATATAATTGTATTTTGATTATGTTTTTAAAAAATCCATAATAATATTATATTATATATAATAATTATATCCATTTTTAATAAATTTTAATATATTTTAAATTAATATATTTATATATAAATAGTATATAATTGATTAATTAATACAATTTATTGTAGAATATAATAATAATATATATAATATATCCCAAAAATTATTTATAAAATATATAGAAAATGGTTTTATATATATATAATAAAGCAAATATAGTTGTTTGTTTAATAAAATAACAATAATTTATAAACTACTAATATTAATAATATATAAGATATATTTACAAACATGTTATGTATGTTTATTAACATATAAAATAATTAATTGTATGATGGATAAATATATATTATGTAAATAGTTGCCTACCCCTGAGGTAGGTCCTACTAAGTCTACAGCATGGGCACGTACACGTGACTACAGGTCACGTGTGTGCTCAGTGCTTACTAACACGGCCGTAGGCCTTGTGTGCATACCGCTTACAAAAACTATTATTAATAATATTATCATTAATATTAACTAATTTAGAAATCTTAACTTTATCAAATCTATCAACAACCTAAAATAAATCCAAATTTATAACTAAATAATTTTAATAATTTTTAAATATTTAGTAAAAAATTTAATAATATTTATAAACCCAATACCTTTTTTTTTTTTATTGTTATTATTATCATTATTATCATTGTTGTTATCATCATTGTTATTATCACTATCGCCATTGCCATTGCCATCGCCATCACCATCATTATCCCCATCTCCATCACTATCATCTAGAGGCCCACCTAAAGATTTAGCTATTGAACAGTGACTATCTCCATCCCCATTTCCATCCCTATCCCCATCTTTATTTCTATTATCATTTTTATTTTCATCACCATTATTTTTATTATCGTCACCATCTTCATCCCTATTGCCATTATCATCATTGTCATTGTCACCATCCTTATTGCCATCTTCATTACCATCCCCATCTTTATTATTATTATTTAGAAACCTATTTAGAGATTTAATTATTAAATGATAATTGTTACCATCCTCATCCCCATCTCCATTATTTCTATCATTTTACTTTCTTTTTAATAAATAATCTAAAACCTTAAAAAACCCATCACTTAGAAAATTATAAATTAAATTTTATAAATTTTATAAAGATTTTAAATTATTTATGTATTTTTAAAAACATTGTTAATAATAATTTATCTATATTAAAATTATCTATATATACTTCATTTTACATTAAACTATAAATATTATAACAAAGATATTGATAATTTTATCAATTATTTTTAATAATATAATAATTATTAATAAATAAAAAATATCTATTATATCAAAATTAAAATATAATAAACTAAAAATAAATTTTAATTAACTCAATAGACTTGAATTTATAAATATATTAATATAACATCTGGTGTTTGTTCTAAGATTCTAAGAATACAATTGAGTGCTCCTAAATTAACAAGTTATTTTAATTTCAAGATCAAATATTAAATTTTTATTATCAACAAACATTTTATGTAAGATATATTTTATGTAAGATATATAAAATATTTAAATTTCATTTTAAAGGAACAGATTTAATATTTTCATCCAAAATAATTATAATTTTTATTTTAGTTTATTGATTTTTAAAAAACTATATAAAACAATTAATAATAATAAATATTATTTAAAATAAATATTAATAATATTTAGAATTTAAATTATAAAAAATAAACATTTAATAAAATTAGAAAAAAACAATTATATATTAAAAAAAATATCACAATATTTTATAAACATATTTATATTAACTATATTAACTTCAAACATTTTTTAATTTTTATATAATGTTTATAATCTATAAACAATTATATCTAATTACAAATACCCTTTTATTATCTTTATTTTTATGATTAATTGTATTTTATTAAAATTTAAATAATTTTTTATAGAATTTATATATTAATTACTTCAAATATACATAAAATTAAACTATAATATTTAATACAAGCAATAACTATAATATAATTAATATTTTTTATAAATTTATTATTTATATAATATATTAATTTTAATTAAATTCTATTTTTATTATTTAAAAATAAAATTACATATATCAAAAAATATAAAAGTTTAACCAATAATAAACTTTTAAAAAAATCAAAAATTATTAAATAAAATATTGTAAATTTTAAAAATTTTATTTTTATTACAACATTTTTTTATAATTTATCATATTTTATAAATTATTAATGATTTTTTGTTATTATTATATATTTAAATTTAAAATAATAAGTATAGAATAATAATTTTTTAAAGTTTTATTATATCTAATTAAAAATATTATTTTTATAATATATTTTATATAATATTTAATTAATAAAATAGATATAAAAAAATAAAACATTAAGAAAAATATTTTTAATTTTTTAAAAAAAATTTATTGAATAATTATAATTACCTACTAATTATTATTATTTTGAAATATTAAATAATAAAAATTTTGAAATAATTAGAAAAATTATCCAAATTTAAAAATCATTGTTATTAAAAAATTATAAAAATTTTATATAAATTTATTAAAAACACTATTTTAAAGTTAGATTAAAATAAGATAAAAATAATAATTTTTTTAATAAAATTTATAACAATCCTTATTTAAAAATTTTATGGATTATTAGCTAGTATAATAATTTATAAATATAAAAACATTAAAATAAAAAATTAATAATTAGTTTAAAATTAAATTATAAATATTTAATATATTTTTTATTTTTATTTAGTTATATTTTTTACAAGTAACTTAATATAATAGTAGAAAATTTAAATTTAGAATTTAAAAATATAATATTAAATTAGGGAATTAATAATATTAAATTTAGTAAATATTTTTATTAAAGTTTATTATAATATATAAAATATTTATTAAAATAGTCAATATATATTAAAGATCTTATATATATATTTATATATAAATATAATTTTGAAGATTATTGTATATATTTAGAGATTTATATAATAAATTGATAATAAAATACACAAATAATAAAATTATTAATATTAAAAAAAGAAGTTTGAGTTTAATATTTACAATTTAATAAGCAATACTTTTTAATTTTATAATTTTAGTTTTTGTTATCTGTATTTCCAATATTATTTATTTTATAAATTTTTTTAAAAATAAAAAATTATAGTTAGTGTATTTTATAATTAATAATTTGTTTATTAATATTTATAATTGATTATTTATATATGTTTGATTATTTCTTATTTTTTTATTAATTTTTCCTAAATATTAATATTTAAATAAATAACAAAAATTATAAATTAATATATAAATTTAAAATATATTTTTTAAAATCTTAAAATTATTAAATAAATATAAACCAAACATTAAAAATTTATTTAATTTTAATATTAATATATTTTATATTAATAGATTAATTCATTATTGTATATTATATTTATGTAGTTAAGTTATTAATTATATAGAATATATAAAAATCTTCAATATATATTTATATTTTATATATAAAATAGATATTTAAAATTTAGAAAAATATTGTAAAAAAATATTAATCAGGGATTATTTTTTTTATAAAATCTTAAAAAGCCAATTAGCAAATAACAAAATAAATCAAAAAAAAACTAAAAAATATTTAAAATAAATTAAAATATAAAAAAAATAATTAAATATTATTAAACTTTTATTAATTAATAAATATTTAATTAAGTTTATTTTTAAAATCTAATTTTTTATATAAATTTTATTTTAATATTTTTTGATATATTTTTAATTAATTATATAAATTTTTATAAAAATATAAAAAACTTATAAGTTTTAATTAAATTTAAATTAGATTTTTATTATATTTTAACTTTTTAAAATTTTTAAAATTATATTCTCAAATTATCCAATAATAAAATAAAGAATTACAATAAATAGAAAAAATATTAATAATGTATTTAATAATAACTTTCAAACAGCCAATATCTATTAAATGTTAATTATTTATAAAATTTCTTTGCTATATTAGATTATTTATTGAATTTTATTTATTAATATAATATTATAATTATATAAACAAAACAATTATAAAATATTTAAATAAATATTAAAAAGATTTTTGGATTTTTGGAACATAACTACAAAAAAAAAAAGATCAAATTTAAATAAAAATTTTAAATAATTAAAATATAATTAAAATATATTAATTAAATTATTATACAAACATTATATATTAATTTAAATATTTAAATAAATAATTAATAAATACACCAAAGCTTTAATATTAATTTTAAATTAAAAAAATTTATCAAACTTTTAATTATATTAACTTTAATAAATAAATTATTATAATTTATTAATAAAATTTTTTTTTTAATATTTAATTTTTAAATTTCTAGATTTTTTTAAAAAATTCAAAAATTAAAATTAAAATTTTTATTAAATTTCTTAAATTTTATAAAAAATTTTTAAATTATAAATTTAAATATTATATTATATATATTAAACAATAATATTTTAAAAATTAAAGAAAATCTTAATTCTAATATTACAAATACCCAATTAACAAAAAAAAATATAAAATCCAATAATAATAATATATTAAATATTCAATAGTTTTAAAAACATATTTTATATAATTATCAAAACCATCCTAATCTAAAAATTAAATAAACCATTTCAACAATCACTACTATTTATAAAATTCTAAATCTTATTAATAAACTTATAAAATATTTAAAACCCTTCCATTTTAAAACTATTAAAACTCATTATATATTAAACAATTAACATCTAATAAATATTAATAATATTAATTTATTTCTTTATCAATCCTATAATTAATTGTAGATTTTTATTAATAATTTCTAAAACCCTAACACAAAATCTTTTTATTATATTCATATTATAAGACTATTTCTTTTCAAAAATCAATCACCATAAAAAAATTTTTTTTTTAAAAAATTATTAAATATTAAAAAATTTTATATAAACATCTATTATCCAAAGCTAATTTTATTTTTTTAAATAAAAAATATCTATATAAATTATAATTTTAATTTATTAATTATAATTAATATTTTTTTAAAATTTAATAAAATTTAATATAATATTTATAATCTTATCAAAACCTTCCAAAAACCCAATCCAAATTAAAAAATTATTTTTATTAAATTAATAAATTTTATAATATATTTAATATTTTTTAATAAAAATAATATTTTTATTAATATATATATTAATCTACAAATTTATAATATATTATATATTTATATTAATAACACAAAATAATAATAAAAAATCAACAAACAACTAATATTTAATAAAAAATTAATAAAATTAATAGAAAATAATCCTCATTTTAATCAATTTAAATTAACAAAACTTTTATTAAACTTTTAACATTAAAAAAAAATTAATAAAATAAAATAAAATAAAAATTTTTTTATTTCATTCCAAATAAAAATAAATTAATACACTTCCCTTAAATTTACTATAACTTTTTAAATTTTCTAAATTCTATTTTTTATAAATTTTATTATTAATTAAATTCTCCTTCAGCAAATACTAAAAATTTTTTATTTATTTTTTATTAATAAAATGTCTCCAAAAACACAAATAATATATAAAAATCTTTAATTTAATAATTTTTTTAAAAAAAATCTTGAAACATCAATAAACAAACCACAAACAACTAACAAATTCCCTCTTAAACCTAACATAAAAAAAAAAATATCAACAAAAATATTAAAAAAAAAAATCTATTTAAACCCTCATCTTTCCAAAAAAATAATATTAAATATTTAATATAATATTAGAAATATTATTAAAATATAAACCCTACTACTTAACATTATAAATATAAAATTTAATATAATAAAATAAATATTACAAATCTTAATTTTCACTAAATCTAAAATATCTTCTCAACTTTACCAAAAACATCAAAAAAAACCCTCAACTGTAAACCTTAAATATAAAATTATTAAAAATAATAAATTAATCTATCCATAATTTAATACCCTTATTAATATTTAACTATTAAATTTTATTAATTTAATAAAAGAAAAATATAAAAAAATATTACTAATATTTAACACAAAGTCTTCAATAATTATTATTAATACAAAAAAAATATTATTATAATCTATAAAACCAAATATCTCTCCTAAATAAAAAATTATTAATATTAATGTAAAATAATTTATTCCATCCAAATCATTTTTATTTTATTTTTTATTAAATGGTATAAATTTCTTAGAGTTTAATATAGATTTTAATCCAAAAAATAATTTTAATTATAAAAAAAATATATATATAATCACTCAATAATAAATAAATAGATATTTTTTCAAAAAAATAAAATAAAATTTATTTAAATAATAATTTAATAATAAAATTTAACTAAATTTTAATAAAATTAATATTAGAGAATGACATGGGTCGGTTTAAACCATAAACCGAACCGAACCATTGCGCCAAGCTTAAATATGGTTTGGGGCAGTTTCAAATTTTGGTAGGGCGAATCGGTTTAAATCAACTCAGTTTTTTACATATAATTATATATAAAATAATTAAAATAATTAAAAAATAATTAAATTAAATATGGGAATTTTTGAAACATGCTAAAAATACCAAATTTTTTTTATTTTAATTAAAATAGAGTGGTTGTACTAAGCAAGAGTGGTACTAACCGTTTTTATAAAAAAAATATGAAATCTCGCTTAATTTTTTTTATATTTTTTTTATATTTTTTAAAAAATATTTTTTGAAAAACCAAAAATTCAAAACTATTAAAAATTAAATAAATTATAATTAATTTAATATTAATAATAAAAAATAATAAAAAATATAATTAAATTATTTAAATAATTCTCTATATAATTTTATTTTTTTTATTTTTTTAATTAAGATTTGGGCGACTTCTATTTATAGATTTCTTAGCGGTTTCTTAACGGTTGGTTTTTATATTATTTAATGGTTTTTTGGGTCGGTTCGGTTTTTAATTTTATAAACCAAAAACCGAGATGGATAATATTTTTTTTGGGCAAACCGAACCAAACCGACCCATGTCATTCTCTAATTAATATATATATTAGATATCTAATTATAATTATATTATTTTTAAATTTAATTGATTAGGTTAATTTTATTTTTAAATTATAAAATTTTACCCTAATTAGATACTAATAATTTAGGATTTAATTTTAATATTAAATTTATATTAACAATTTATAAATATATATTATAAAGTTTATTAAAAATCTGATAACAAACATTTATAATCTTTTGGACCTTAATATTAAAAGTCAAATTATCTATATTAAAATTTTTTTAAAACCCAATTCTTTATGTTTTATAAGTTTTGAAGTAATCCAATCTATAATAAATATAAATATTATAAAATATTAAATATTTATTAATAATTATTTAAAAATATCTTTTATATATTTAATAATTATAAAAATTTTAATATTTTTATATTAGAATTTTAAAAAAGGCTTAAATTTTAGGTTTAAAATCTATTAAGTAAATTAAATCCCACTATAATAACATAAATAACAAATTATATTTAGATTTATTTAAAATAATTAAATACTAATCTAGTAGACCATAAAATTACAAAAAAAACAATAGATATCCACAGTAAGATTTTAAACATCCTATATCCACTATTTATATTAATGTTAATAACAAATAGTGTTTTTTAATAATCTATTATAAAATATATAGTATATTGGATGTTTTAATAAAACTTTAGTGGTTTACCAATATCCAATACAATATTAAATTGATGAGATAATATATAATGATTATAATGTTGTTATTTTATAAGATCTTATTTTTGTAATTAAAGAAGAAAGGTAAAACCTTACAAATATCCTTACAATATTATAATCCTTTTTTTTATTATATACTAAATACTAAATATTTGCTAGAATTTCCAGAATTTTATATTAATAAAGTTTAATAAATAGTAATATATAATATAAATTATTTTATTTATTTGAAAATTAATTAGATGTTAAATATTAAGTGTTGATTATTAAATATTATATTTTGTTTTTTATTATTTTAAATTATTTTGATGTTTAGTTTAATATATTATTATTAAAAATATATAATTTATAATTTTATTATTTTTAATTAGAAAAAGTTTTTAAATAATTATGTCAGCTATACTTTATTAAATATTGTATATTTATAGTATTATTTTAAAAATATGTTGTAGTTGAACTTTATAAGGGCACCCAAAATCAAAAAACCTTGCTGCCTTTATGGTTATTTGAGGGCAATAAGGGCAACTCAATTTTTTGCTGATGTAGTATTAAAATAAATTTTATAAAATATATATAATTTGGTAATAAATATTAATAAAATTTTAATTTATATACTAATTTTATTTATTTTTAAATAATATTTTAATTTTAATTTTTGATCAGAAATGTTTATAAGTAGGGTTGAAATTTTAATAACCAAACTTTGTTGTAATTTTTATAAATTTAATAAATTAGAATATTGACTGATTATTTAAATCTTTTAAAAATTTTTTAATATTTTATATATAGTTTTAAATAAATATTTACTTAATCTTCTTATTTAAAAACTATTATTAATAATATTGTTATTGATATTAATTAATTTAAAAATTTTAATTTTATTAAATTTATTGATAATTTAGAATAAATCTAGATCTATAATTAAATAATTTTAATAATTTTTAAATATTTAACAAAAGATTTAATAATATTTATAAACCTGATACCTTTTTCTTTTTTTTTTNATTATTATTATTATTATTATTATTATTATTATTATTATTATTATTATGATTATTATTATTATTATTATTATTATTATTATTATTATTATTATTATTATTATTATTTTTATTATTATTTTTATTATTATTTCTATTTTTATTATTGTTATTTAAAGGCTTATTTGGAAGTTTAGTTATTAAACAATAATTATTATTATTTTTATTATTATTTTTATTTTTATTATTTTTATTATTTTACTTTCTTTTTAATAAATAATCTAAAGTTTTGAGAAATCTATTATTTAGAAAATTATAAATTAAATTTTAAAAATTTTATAAAAACTAGTGAATGACATGGGGCGGTTTGGTTCGGTTTCTCCCAAAAAAATATTATCCATCATGGTTTTTGGTTTATAAAATGAAAAACCGAACCGACCCAAAAAACCATTTAACAATATAAAAACTAACCGCCAAGAAACCGCCAAGATTTCTATAAATAGAAGTCGCCCAAATCTTAATTAAAAAAATTAAAAAAATATAATTATATAGAGATTTATTTAAATAATTTAATTATATTTTTTATTATTTTTTATCATTAATATTAAATTAATTATAATTTATTTAATTTTTAATGGTTTTGAATTTTTGGTTTTTTTAAAAATATTTTGAATAAAAATATAAAAAAATATAAAAAAAAATTAAGTGAGATTTTGTATTTTTTTTATAAAAGTGGTTAGTACCACTCTTACTTAGTACAACCACTCTACAATTATTTTATTATAATTAAAATAAGAGAGGTTTGGTGTTTTTAGTCTGTTTTAAGAATTCCTATACTAAATTTAATTATTTTTAATTATTTTAATTATTTTATATATAATTGTATATAAAAAACTGAATTGATTTGAACCGATTTGCCCCGCCAAACTATATTATTTGAATTAAACCAGTTCCTTCTTGGCGGGATGGTTTGGTTTGGTTTATGGTTTAAACCGACCTATGTCATTCTCTAATAAAAACTTTGGATTATTTATATATTTTTGAAGATATGATTAATAATGATTTATCTATATTAAGATTGTTTATATATATTTTATTTTATATTAAATTATAAATATTATAATAAAGATATTAATAATTTTATTGATTATTTTTAATAGTAGTGTAATATTTATTAATAAACAAAAAGTATTTATTATATTAAAATTAAAATTTGATAAATTAAAAATAAATTTTGGTTAACTTAATGGGTTTGAATTTATAAATATATTAATATAATATTTAATATTTGTTTTAGGATTCTGAAGATATAATTAAATATTTTTAAATTGATAAGTTATTTTAATTTTAAGATTAAATATGCCCGACTGTATAGGAGGGTTTTTGTAGTTCCATCGGCATACGTGAGGTGTGTTTAGTCTGCAAAATTTGCCAGGTCAATGGCCTGTTGAAAATGTGTTGCACAGCCACACCACATTAGCCACCACCAATATAGCCACACCACCACCACTACTACTACCACCATTATGTTGCTGCCATTACTACCACTATCACCAACACCACTATATCACTACTATTACCACCACCACCACATTACTACTACTGCTATCACTACCACCAACACCACTACATTGCTGCCACTACCACCACCACCACCACTATATTGCTGCTACTGCCACCACCACCACCACTACGTCGCTGTTATTGCCACTACCACCAATATAATCACCACCATTACTATTATAAAAAAAATAATAAAAAAAATAATAATAAATAATAATAATAATAATAATAAAATTAATAATATAAAAAAAGAAAATAATATTAAAA
>JAJTUH010000025.1:0-37644 GCA_036971555.1 Drechslerella coelobrocha | reverse complement strand
TATTAAAATAAGTGTTGATAATTTTATAATTTATTTTTAGGATAATTTTTATAAAATGTATATAATTTAGTAATAAATATTAATAAAATCTTAATTTATATATTAATTTTATTTATTTTTAGATAATATTTTGATTTTAATTTTTGATTGGAAATGTTTATAGGTAGGGTTGAAATTTTAATAATTAAATTTTACCATAATTTTTATAAATTTAATAAATTAAAATATTAATTAATTACTTAAATTTTTTAAAAAATTTTTAACATTTTACATATATTTTTAAATAAATATTTACTTAATTTTCTTATCCAAAAACTATTATTGATAATATTGTTATTGGTATTAGTTAATTTGGAAACCTCAGTTTTATTAGATTTATCAATAATTTAAAATAAATCTAAATATACAACTAAATAATGTTAATAACTTTTTAATGTTTAATAAAAAATTTTAATAATATTTATAAATTTAATAATTTTTTTTTTTTTTATTGTTGTTATTATTGTTGTTGTTATTGTTGTTATTGTTATTATTATTGTTATTATCTTTATTTTTATTTTTATTTTTATTTTTATTTTTATTTTTATTTTTGTTATTTGGGGGGCTATTTGGAGGTTTAGTTGTTAGATGGTGATTGTTATTATTTTTATTTTCATTTTTATTATTATTTTTATTTTTATTGTTATTATTATTATTGTTATTATTTTTATTATTGTTATTATTTCTATTTTTATTTTTATTTTTTTTTATTTTTATTATTATTATTATTTTTATCCTTATTTTTATTACTATTGTTGTTATCATCATTATCACTATTATTATTACTATCTCTATCTTTATTTCTATTTCTATCATTGTCATTTAGGAGGCCACCTGGAGGTTTAGTTGTTGGACAATAACTATTTTTATTTTTATTTCTATCTCTATTTCTATTTCTATTCTCATCTTTATTATTTTGCTTTTTTTTTAATGAATAGCTTAAAGCCTTAAAAAATCTATTATTTAGAAAATCATAAGTCAAATTATAAAAATCTTATAAAAACTGTAAATTATTTATATATTTCTAAAATTATTATTGATAATGTTTTATTTAAGTTAGGCTTTTTTGTATATATTTTATTTTATGTTAGATTGTGGATATTATAAAGAAGATATTGATAGTCTTATTGGTTTTTTTCAATGGTGTAGAACTTATTAATAGATAGGGGATATCCATTATATTAAGATTAAAATTTAATAAATTAAAAATAGATTCTAGTTAGCTTAATAAACTTAAATTTATAAATTTGTTAATATAATATTTAATATCTATTTTAAAATTTTAAAAACATCATCAGCAAAAAAAAAGTGGCTACTAGAGGGCAGCTATACAACTACCTGAGGATGTAAAGATTACTAGAGGCAGTTGTATGATGTTTAAAGGCTAACAATAAATAAGCAAGTTTGGCATATTATAACAAAAATAAAAATACTATAAAAAAGATTAAGAAATTATGGAAGATAATGAATATCTAATTTAAAATACTAAAAATTGTTTTAATAAATATAATAATTAATTTTTAAAATAAAAAGAAATATATAAACATATAAAATTAAAATATTTTATTTTTAAAAATAATTTAAAGAATATTAAAAATAATTAATATTTAATATAAATTAATTTATTAATATATATTTATATATTTAATTTAAAATTCTTATAAAATATAACATATTTTTAAACAATTATTTTAAAATTTTTTATTGTTTGTTTAATATTTTATTTAGTATAATTAAAATTAATAATATTTTTTAATATATATATTGGGTTTAAATATTTTATTTTTTTTAATGGTGGGAAGTTTAATATATTATCTTAATATATATAAGTATATATAATATAAAATAGAAATTTAATAAAATTAATAATATTATTTATTATATATATATAATTTAATAATTATGTTTGTAAATTGTTATTTATTATTATTTTTCTATGGGTTTAATAATTAATAATATTTTTAGATTATATATAATTTTTTATTAAATAAATATAAAATAATAGATTATTATAAATAATAATAATAATAATGTTTAATCCAATTAAAATAGTTGTTTTTGGAATAATATAATTATAAATTAATAATATTGAAAATATAATTCTTTAGTTTTTAAAGGGATATTGGGTGTTTGATATAATATTTATTTAAATAGTATGGTTATTAAAATAAAAATAATAAATAGTAATGTTGATTGGTTTTTTTATTAAATTAATATTAATTTTTTTAATTACATTTAAAAATAAAATATTTATTAATAAATAATTAAAGTTTAATAAAATGTTTTAAAAATTTGTTTATTTTTTATAATGGTTAAAAATTTTTTTTAAAATTTTATAGTTTTTTATTTAATTTTAAATTTTTTAAAAATAGTTTTCTAATATTTATAATTTTATATTTAAATTTTATAATTAATTAAATAGTTATTTTTAAAAATAATAATATTTTTTATTATATAAGTATAAATTGTTGATTTTAATAATTTCTTTTATTTTTTAAAAACATTAAAAATTAGTTCTTTAATAACAATAAAAATAAACATAACAGGGTCATCATCAATTAATAACAAACTTCTTTTATTTTTTTAAATATTAAAAATAATTATAGTGTCTGTTTGTCTGAATTATATAAACAAAAATATTTTTTTGATTAATTTTTTTTTTTTATTATAAATTCAATTTTATTTAATTAATAAAAATTTATTTATTTATAATATAATTAATAATATTTATTTTATATATTATAAAAGTTTTATTATTGTTAATTAAATAAATAGTAGTTAATAATAGATCTAGAATATTATATAGTTTATCTAAATATTAAATAATAATACTATACTTTTTTTGGTTTATATTGGTATTAAAATAAATATTAATAATTTTATAATTTATTTCTAAAATAATTTTTATAAAACACATATAATTTAATAATAAATATTAATAAAATTTTAATTTATATATTAATTTTATTTATTTTTAAATAATATTTTGGTTTTAATTTTTAATTAGAAATATTTATAAGCAAAATTGAAATTTTAATAATTAAATCCTATTATAATTTTTATAAATCTAATAAATTAAAATATTAATTAATTATTTAAATTTTTTAAAAGATTTTTAATATTTTATGTGTATTTTTAAATAAATATTTATTTAATCCTTTTGTTTAAAAATTATTATTAATAATATTATTATTAATATTAATTAATTTGGGGGCCTTAATTTTATTAAATTTATCAATAATTTAAAATAAATCTAAATATATAATTAAATAATATTAACAACTTTTTAATGTTTAATAAAAAATTTTAATAGTATTTATAAATTTGATATTTTCTTTTTTTTTTATTATTATTATTATCATCATCATCATCATCATTACCATCATTATTATTATTATTATCTCTATTTCTATTTTTATTTTTATTTCTATCTTTATTTTTATTATTTGGGGGGCTATTTAGAGGTTTAACTATCAAACAGTAATTATTATCATCCCCATCCCCATCCCCATCACCATCTCCATTTTTATTATTATTGTTATTATTATCACCATTTTTATCATTATTATTATTTCTATCCCCATTTCCATTTCCATTTTTATTTTTATTATTATCACCATCTTTATTTCCATCCCTATTACCATTATCATCATTATTATTATCACTATCACTATTATCATCCCCATCTCCATTCCCATCTCCATCACCATCATCTAGGAAGCCACCTAGAGATTTAACTATCAAACAATAACCATTTTTATTTTTATCTTTATCTTTATCTCTATCCCTATCCCTATCTTTATTATTTTATTTTCTTTTTAATGAATAGTCTAAAGCCTTAAAAAACCTATTATCTAAAAAATTATAAATCAAATTATAAAAATTTTATGGAAATTATAAATTATTTATACATTTCTAAAATTATCATTGATAATATTTTATCCAAATTAGACTTTCTTATATATATTTTATTTTATATCAAACTATAAATATTGTAAAAAAGATATTAATAATTTTATCAATTTTTTTTAATAATATAAAACCCGTTAATAAGCAGAAAACATCCATTATATCAAAATTGAAATTTAATAAACTAAAAATAAATTTTAATTAATTTAACAAATTTAAATCTATAAATTTATTAGTATAATATTTAATATCCATTTTAAGATTTTAAAAACACAATTAAACATTTTTAAATTAACAAATTATTTTAATTTCAAAATTAAATATTAAATTTTTATCATCAATAAATATTTTATACAAAATATATAAGATATTTAAATTTTATTTTAAAAAAATAAATTTAGTATTTTTATTTAAAATAGTTATAATCTTTATTTTAATTTATTAATTTTTAAAAAACTATATAAAACAATTAACAATAATAAAAATTATTTAAAGTAATTTATCAACAATATTTGAAATTTTAATTATAAAAAATAAATATTTAATAAAATTAAAAAAAAATAATTATATATTAAAAAAATATTATAATATTTTATAAACATATTTATATTATTTATATTAATTTTAAGTATTTTTTGATTTTTATATAATATTTACAATTTATAAATAATTATCTTCAATTATAAATATTTTTTTGTTGTTTTTATTCCTACAGTTAATTATATTTTATTAAAATTTAAATAATTTTTTATAAAATTTATATATTGATTGCTTCAAATATATATAAAATTAAGTTACAACACCTAATATAAACAATTACTACAGTATAATTAATATTTTTTATAAATTTATTGTTTATACAATGTATTAATTTTAATTAAATTTTATTTTCACTATTCTGGAACAAAATTATATTTGTTAAAAAATATAAAAACTCAACCAACAATAAACTTTTTAAAAACCTAAAAATTATTAAATAAAATATTATAAACTCTAAAAATTTTATTATTTATACAATATTTTATTATATTTTGGAAATTGTTGACAATTTTTTATTATAATTATATATTTGAATTTATTATTGTAAGATAATAAAAATTGAGCAATAACTATTTAAAATTTTATAATGTTTAATCAAAAATGTTGTTTTTGCAACATATCCTATATAATGTTTAATTAATAAAATAAATATAAAAGAATAAAATATTAAGAAAAATATTTTTAATTCTTTAAAAAAGAGTTATTAAACAATTATGATTTTTTGTTAATTATTTTTATTTTAGAAATATTAAATATTGAAGATTTTAAAATAGTTGGAAGAATTATTTATGTTTAAATATTTTTGTTATTAGAAGATTATGAAAATTTTATAAAGGTTTATTAAAAGTGTTTTTTTGAAGTTGGTTTAGAA
The DNA here is from genome assembly GCA_036971555.1 of Drechslerella coelobrocha. Taxonomy (NCBI): domain Eukaryota; kingdom Fungi; phylum Ascomycota; class Orbiliomycetes; order Orbiliales; family Orbiliaceae; genus Drechslerella; species Drechslerella coelobrocha. The sequence continues at coordinate 32,285 of JAJTUH010000025.1, read as the reverse complement.
TAAGATAAAGATAATGATTTTATTAATAAAATTTGTAGTAATTTTTATATTTTGTTTTAAAATTTTATAGATTATTGGTTAATATAATGGTTTATAGATATAAAAATATTAAAATAAAAAATTAATGATTGGTTTAAAATTGGATTGCAGATGTTTAATATATTATTATTTTTATTTAATTATATTTTCTTTAAGTAATTTAATATAATAATAAAAAAATTAAACTTGGAATTTAAGAATATAAAATTAGATTAGGGAATTGATAGTATTAAAGTTGGTAAATATTTTTATTAAAATTCATTACAGTATATAAAGTATTTTTTTTAATAATTAATATATGTTAAAAGTTTTATATATGTGTTTGTATATGAATATAATTCTGAAGATTATTATATATATTCAAAGATTTATATAATAGATTAGTAATAGAATATATAAATAATAAGATTGTTGATAAAAAAAAATGGTTTAAATTTGATGTTTGAGGTCTGGTAAATGATGTTTTTTAGTTTTGTTATTTTAGTTTTTATTATCTATACTTCTGATACTATTTATTTTATAAATTTTTTTAATAATAAAAAATTATGGTTAGTGTATTTTATAATTAATAATCTCTTTATTAGTATTTGTAATTAATTATTTATATATATTTGGTTATTTTTTATTTTTTTATTGATCTTTTTTAAATATTAATATTTAAATAAATAATAAAAATTATAAATTGATGTATAAATTTAAAATATATTTTTTAAAATTTTAGAATTATTGAATAAATATAAGTCAAACATTAAAAATTTATTCAATTTTAGTATTAAAATGTTATATATTAATAGTTTAATTTGTTATTGTGTATTATATTTATATGGTTGGGTTGTTGATTATATAGAATATATAGAAATTTTTAATATTAATATATATTTATGTTTTGTATATAAAATAAATACTTAAAGTCTAGGAAAATATTATAAAAAAATATTAATAAAAAATTATTTTATTTATGAAATTTTAAAAAATTGATTAGCAGATAACAAAATAAATTAAAAAAAATTAAAAAATGTTTGGGATAAATTAGAACATAAGAAAAATAATTAGGTATTATTAAATTTTTATTAATTTATAAATGTCTAATTAAATTTATTTTTAAAATTTAATTTTTTGTATAGATTTTATTTTAATATTTTCTAATATATTTTTGATTGGTTGTATAAATTCTTATAAAAATATAAAAGATTTATAAGTTTTAATTAAACTTAGGTTGGATTTTTGCTATATTTTGATTTTTTAAAATTTTTAAAATTTTATTTTTAAATTATTTAGTAGTAAGGTAAGAAACTATAATAAGTAAGTAAAATACTGATAATATATTTAGTAATAACTTTTAAACAGCCAATATTTGTTGAATGATAATTATTTATGTAATTTCTTCATTATATTAGATTATTTATTAAATTTTATTTATTAATACAATACTATAGTTATACAAATAAAACAATTATAAAATATTTAAATAAATATTAGAAAAATTTTCATAATCTAAAACATATATTTTTAAATTTTCAAAACATAACTATAAAAAAGAAAAAAAATCAAATTTAGAAAAAGATTTTAATAAATGCTTAAAATTAAATTCAAAATAAAAAAATATTTACAAAAATATTCTAAAAAATTAACAAAGTTTTTAATATTAAAATAAAAACCTTAAACAGTTTTAATATAATTAAAATATATTAATTGAGTTATTATATAGATACTATATGTTAATTTAAATATTTAAATAAATAATTAATAAATATATTAAAGTTTTAACATTAATTTTAAATTAAAAAAAATTATTAAGTTTTTAATTATATTAATTTTAATAAATAAATTATTTTAATTTATTAATAAAAACTTTTTTTTGGTATCTAATATCTAAATTTTTAGGTTTTTTAGAAAATTTAGAAATAGGAATTAAAATTTTTATTAAATTTCCTAAATCTTATAAATAATTTTTATATTATAAATTTAAATATTTTATTATATTTATTAAATGATGATTTTTTAGAAATTAAAAAAAATTTTGATTTTAATATTTAGTTAATAAAAAAAAATAAAGAATTTAGTAATAATGATATGTTAAATGTTTAATAATTTTAAAAATATATTTTATATAGTTATTAAAAATATTTTAATTTAAAAATTAAATAGATTGTTTTAATGGTTGTTATTGTTTATGGTATTTTGGATTTTATTAATAAATTTATAAAATTTTTAAAGTTTTTTTGTTTTAAAGCTATTGAAGTTTATTATGTATTAAATGGTTGGGATTTGATAAGTATTGATAATATTGGTTTGTTTTTTTGTTAGTTGTATAATTAATTGTAGGTTTTTATTGATAATTTTTAGGATTTTGATGTAGAATTTTTTTATTATATTTGTATTATAGGATTGTTTTTTTTTAGAAATTAATTATTATAAAAAGATTTTTTGTTTTGAAAAATTATTGGATATTGGGGAGTTTTATATGGATATTTATTGTTTAAAGTTAATTTTATCTTTTAAATGAAAGATATTTATATAAATTGTAATTTTGATTTATTAATTGTAATTAATTTTTTTTTAAAATTTAGTAGGGTTTAATATGATGTTTATGGTTTTATTGAAGTATTTTGAGAAATAGGATTTAATTTAAATTAAAAAGTTATTTTTGTTGAATTAATAAATTTTGTAATATATTTGGTAGTTTTTAAAGAAAATAATTTTTATATTAATATATATATTGATTTGTAAATTTATAATATATTATATATTTATATTGATAATATAGAATAATAATAATAATTTGATAGACAGTTGATAATTAGTGGAAAATTATTTAAATTAATAGAAAATAAATTTAATTTTTGATTAATTTTAATTAATAAAATGGATGTTAAATTGTTAATATTTAAAGAAGATTGATAAAATAAAAAAAAAGGAAAATTTTATTTTATTTAAAATAAAAATAAATTAATATATTTTTTTTAAATTTATTATAATTTTTTAAATTTTTTAAAATTTGTTTTTGTAAATTTTATAGTTAATTAAATTTTTTTTTGTTAAATATTAAGAATTTTTTTTTTATTTTTTAATAATAAAATGCTTTTAAAGATATGAGTAATATATAAAAATCTTTAATTTGATGTTTTCTTTTTTAAAAATTTTAAAGTGTTGGGAAGTAAATTATAAATAATTAATAAATCTTTTTTTAAATCTAATATAAAAAAAAGAATATTAATAAAAATATTAAAAAAAAAAAAAATTTATTTAAATTTTTATTTTTTTAGGAAATGGTGTTAGATGTTTAGTGTAATATTAGGAATATTATTAAAATATAGGTTTTGTTAAATACCATAAATATGGAATTTGATATAATAAAGTAAATATTGTAGATTTTAATTTTTATTGGATCTAAAATATTTTTCTAGTTTTGCTAAAAACATCAAAGAGGATTTTTAATTATAAACCTTAAATATAAGATTATTAAAGATGGTAAATTAATTTATTTGTGATTTAATATTTTTATTAATATACAACCATTAAATCTCATTAATTTAATAAAAAAAAAATACAAAGAGGTACTGCCAATGTTTAATAAAAAGTTTTTAATAGTTGTTGTTAACATTAAAAAAGCATTATTATAATTTATAAAATTAAATACTTTTTCTAAACAAAAGATTGTTAATATTAGTGTGGATTGATTTATTTTATTTAAATTATTTTTATTTTTTTTTTTGTTAAATAATATAAATTTTTTAAAGTTTGATATAAATTTTGATTTGAGAAATAATTTTAATCATAAAAAGAATATATAAAATTATTTAACAATAAACAAACAAGTATTTTTTAAAAAAATAAAACAAAACTTATTTAAATAATAATTCAATAATAAAATTTAATTAGATTTTAATAAAATTAACATATATATTAGGTGTTTAATAATAATGATATTATTTTTAAATTTAATTAATTAAATCAAATTTATTTTTTAGTTTATAAAATTTTATCTTAATTGGATATTGATAATTTAGGTTAAAATTTTAATATTAATTTATATTAATAATTTATAAATATATATTATAAAATTTGTTAAAAAATTAATAATAAATGTTTATAATTTTTCAAACTTTAATATTAAAAACCAAATTGTTTATATTAAAATTTTTTTAAAACTAAATTCCTTACATTTTATAAGCTTTAAAATAATTTAGTTTATAATAAATAATATAAATATTATAATATATTAAATGTTTGTTGATAATTTTTTAAAAATACTTTTTATATATTTAATAATTATAAAAATCTTGATATTTTCATACTGGAATTTTAAAAAAAGTTTTAGATTTTAAGTTTAAAATTTTTTAAATAAATTGAATTTTATTATAATAATATAGATAATAAATTATATTTAGATTTATTTAAAACAATTAAGTATTAATATAATAAATTATAGAATTATAATAAAAACAATAAACATCTATAATAAAATTTTAAATATTTTATTATAATTATTTGTATTGATATTAATAATAAATAATATTTTTCAACAATTTTTTATAAAATATATAATATATTAAATATTTTAATAAAATTTTGGTGGTTTATTAATGTTTGATATAATATTAAATTGATAAAATAATATGTAATAATTATAGTATTATTATTCTACAAAATTTTATTTTTATAATTAAAAAAAAAAGGTAAAATTTTATAAATATCCTTACAACATTATAATTCTTTTTTTCTTTATCATATACCAAATATTAAATATTTATTAAAATTTTCAAAATATTATATTAATAAAATTCAATAAATAATAATATATAATATAAATTATTTTATTTATTTGAAAACCAACCAAACATTAAATATCAAACATTAATTATTAAATATCATATTTTGTTTTTTATTGTTTGAAATTATTTCAATACTCAGTTTAATATATCATCATTAAAAATATATAATCTATAATTTTATTATTTTTAATTAAAAAGAATTTTTAAATAATTATATCAACCATATTTTATTAAACACTATATATTTACAACATTATTTTGAGAATATATTATAATTAAACTTCGTAAAAGCACCCAAAATCAAAAAACCTCACTACCCTCATAGTCATCCAAGGGCAGTAAAGGTAACACAATTTTTTGCTGATGATAATTAAATATTTTTAGATTAATAAATTGTTTTAATTTTAAAGTTAAATATTAAATTTTTATTATCAATAGATATTTTATATAAAATATATAAAATATTTAAATTTTATTTTAAAAAAATGGATTTAGTATTCTTACTTAAAATAATTATAGTTTTTATTTTAATTTATTAATTTTTAGGAAATTGTATAAGATAGTTAGCAATAGCAAAAATTGTTTAAAATAGTTTATTAATAATATTTAGAATTTTAATTATAAAAAATGAATATTTAATAGAATTAAAAAGAAATAATTATATATCAAAAAAATATTATAATATTTTATAAATATATTTATATTGTTTGTATTAATTTTAAATATTTTTTAATTTTTATATAATGTTTGTAGTTTATAAATAATTGTTTTTAATTATAAGTATTTTTTTATTATTTTTATTTTTGTGGTTGGTTGTATTTTGTTGAAGTTTAAATAATTTTTTATAAAATTTATATGTTGATTATTTTAAATATGTATAGAATTAAGCTATAATATCCAATATAAATAATTATTATAATATAATTAATATTTTTTATAAATTTATTATTTATATAATGTGTTAATCTTAATTAAGTTTTATTTTTGTTATTCTAAAATAAAATTATATTTATTAAAAAATATAGAAATTTAATTAATAATAAATTTTTTAAAAATTTAAAAATTATTAAATAGGATATTATAAATTTTAAAAATTTTATTATTTATATAATATTTTATTATATTTTAGAAATTATTAATAATCTTTTATTATAATTATATATTTAAATTTATTATTATAAAATAATAAAAATTAAACAATAATTATCTAAAATTTTACAATATTTAATTAAAAATATTGTTTTTGTAATATATTTTATACAATATTTAATTAATAAAATAGATATAAAAAAATAAAATATTAAAAAAAATATTTTTAATTTTTTAAAAAAAAATTATTAAATAATTATAATCTTTTGTTAATTATTTTTATTTTAAAAATATTAAATATTGGAGATTTTAAAATAATTAGAAAAATTATTTATATTTAAATATTTTTGTTATTAAAAAATTATAAAAATTTTATAAAAGTTTGTTAAAAATATTTTTTTAAAATTAATTTAAAACAAAATAAAAATAATAATTTTATCAATAAAATTTATAATAATTTTTATACCTTATTTTAAAATTTTACAAACTATCAATTAGTATAATAGTTTATAAATACAAAAACATTAAAATAAAAAATTAATAATTAATTTAAAATTGGATTATAAATATTTAATATATTATTATTTTTGTTTAATTATATCTTTTTTAAATAATTTAATATAATAATAAAAAAATTAAATTTAAAATTTAAAAATACAAAATTAAATTAAAAAATCAATAATATTAAAATTAATAAATATTTTTATCAAAATCCATTATAATATATAAAATATTTTCTTTAATAATTAATATATATTAAAAATCTTACATACATACCTATATATAAATATAATTTCAAAAATTATTATATATATTCAAAAATTTATACAATAAATTAATAATAAAATATATAAATAATAAAATTATTAATAAAAAAAAATAATTTAAATTTAATATTTGAAATTTAGTAAATAATATTTTTTAATTTTATTATTTTAATTTTTGTTATTTGTATTTCTAATGCTATTTATTTTATAAATTTTTTTAATAATAAAAAATTATGGTTAGTATATTTTATAATTAATAATCTCCTTATTAATATTTATAATTAATTATTTATATATATTTAATTATTTCTTACTTTTTTATTAATCTTTTCTAAATATTAATATTTGAATAAATAATAAAAATTATAAATTGATGTACAAATTCAAAACATATTTTTTAAAATTTTAAAACTATTAAATAAATATAAATCAAATATTAAAAATTTATTTGATTTTAATATTAAAATATTATATGTTAATAATTTAATTTGTTATTATATATTATATTTATATAATTAGATTGTTGATTATATAAAATATGTAGAAATTTTTAATATCAACATACATTTATATATGAAACAAATATTCAAAGTTTAAGAAAATATTATAAAAAAATATTAATAAAGAATTATTTTATTTATAAAATCTTAAAAAACTAATTAATAAATAGTAAAATAAATTAGGAAAAATTGAAAAATGTTTAAAATAAATTAAAATATAAAAAGAGTAATTAAATGTTATTAAACTTTTATTAATTTATAAGTATTTAATTAAATTTATTTTTAAAATCTAATTTTTTATATAGATTTTATTTTAATATTTTTTAATATATTTTTAATTAATTATATAAATTTTTATAAAAATATAAAAAATTTATAAATTTTAATTAAACTTAGATTAGATTTTTATTATATTTTAATTTTTTAAAATTTTTAAAACTTTATTTCTAAATTATTTAATAATAAAATAAAGAATTATGATAAATAAATAAAATATTGATAATATATTTAATAATAGTTTTTAAATAATTAATATCTGTTAAATAATAATTATTTATATAATTTTTTTATTATGTTAAATTATTTATTAAATTTTATTTATTAATATAATACCATAATTATATAAATAAAATAATTATAAAATATTTAAATAAGTATTAAAAAATTTTTTATAATTTAAAATATATATTTTTAAATTTTTAAAATATAATTATAAAAAAAAAAAAAAATTAAATTTAGAAAAGAATTTTAATAAATATTTAAAATTAGATTTAAAATAAAAAAATACTTATAAAAATATTTTAAAAAATTAATAAAGTTTTTAATATTGAAATAAAAGTTTTAAATAGTTTTAATATAATTAAAATATATTAATCAAATTATTATGTAAATATTATATGTTAGTTTGGATATTTAGGTAAATAATTAATAAATATATTAGAATTTTAATATTAATTTTAAATTAAAAAAGATTATTGGATTTTTAATTATATTAATTTTAATAAATAAATTATTTTAATTTATTAATGAAAATTTTTTTTTGGTATTTAATATTTAAATTTTTAAATTTTTTAAAAAATTTAAAAATAAAAATTAAAGCTTTTATTAAATTTCCTAAATCTTATAGATGATTTTTATATTATAGATTTAGATATTTTATTATATTTATTGAATAATAATTTTTTGGAAATTAAAGAAAATCTTGATTTTAATATTTAATTAATAAAAAAAAATAAAAAATTTAATAATAATGATATGTTAAATATTTAATAATTTTAAAAATATATTTTATGTGGTTACTGAAAATATTTTAATTTAAAAATTAAATAAATTATTTTAATAATTATTATTATTTATAATATTTTAGATTTTGTTGATAAATTTATAAAATTTTTAAAATCTTTTTATTTTAAAATTATTAAAATTTATTATATACTAAATAATTAAAATTTAATAAATATTAATAATATTGGTTTACTTTTTTGTTAACTATATAATTAATTGTAGATTTTTATTAATAACTTCTAAAATTTTAATATAAAATCTTTTTATTATATTTATATTATAGGATTATTTTTTTTTAAAAATTAATTATCATAAAAGATTTTTTGTTTTAAAAGACTACTAAATATTAAGAAATTTTATATAAATTATAATTTTGATTTATTAATTATAATTAATTTTTTTTTGAAATTTGATAGGGTTTAATATAATATTTATAGTTTTATTAAAATATTTTAAAAAATAAGATCTAATTTAAATTAAAAAATTATTTTTATTAAATTAATAAATTTTATAATATATTTAATAATTTTTGAAAAAAATAATTTTTATATTAATATATATATTGATTTATAAATTTATAATATATTATATATTTATACTAATAATATGGAATAATAATAATAATTTGATAAATAGTTAATAATTAATAAAAAATTATTTAAATTAATAAAAAATAAATATTAGATTATTAATATTTAAAAAGGATTAATAAAATAGAGAAAAAAAGAAATTTTATTTTATTTAAAATAAAAATAAATTGATATATTTTTTTTAAATTTATTATAATTTTTTAAATTTTCTAAAATCTGTTTTTATAAATTTCATAATTAATTAAACTCTTTTTTGTTAAATATTAAAAAAATTTTTTTTATTTTTTAACAACAAAATATTTCCAAAAACATAAGTAATATGTAAAAATTTTCAATTTAATATTTCTTTTTTTAAAAATTTTAAAATGTTAGAAAGTGAATTATAAATAATTGACAAATTTTTTTTTAAACCTAATATAAGAAAAAAAATATTAATAAAAATATTAAAAAAAAAAAAAAATCTACCCAAACCCTTATTTTTTTAAAAAATAATATTAAATATTTAATATAATATTAGGGATATTATCAAAATATAAATCTTATTAAATATTATAAATATAAAATTTAATATAATAAAATAAATATTACAAATCTTAGTTTTCACTAAATCTAAAACATTTTCCCAGCCTTACTAAAAATATTAAAAAAAACCCTCAATTATAGATTTTAAATATAAAACTATTAAAAATGGTAGATTAATCTATCTACAACTTAATACTCTTATTAATATACAACCATCAAATCCCATTAATTTAATAGGAAAAAAATATGAAAAGGTATTACTAATATTTGATAAAAAACTTTTAATAATTATTATTAATATTAAAAAAACATTACCACAATCTATAAAACCAAATACCTTTCCTAAATAGAAGATTATTAATATTAATATAAATTAATTTATTTTATCTAGGTCATTTTTATCTTTTTTTTCATTAAATAATATAAACTTTTCAAAGTTTAACACAAACCTTAATCTAAAAAATAATTCCAATTATAAAAGAAATATACAAAATCACCTAACAATAAATAAACAAATATTTTTTAAAAAAATAAAACAAAATTTATTTAAATAGTAGTTTAATAATAAAATTTAATCAAACTTTAATAAAATTAACATATATATTAAATGTTTAATAATAACAATATTATTTTTAAATTTAATTAATTAAATTAAATCTATTTTTTAGTTTATAGGGTTTTATCTTAATCAAATATTAATAATTTAGATTAAAATTTTAATACTAAATTTATATTAATAATTTATAGGTATATATTATAGAATTTATTAAAAAATTAATAATAAATACTTATAATTTTTTAAACCTCAATATTAAAAATTAAACCATTTATATCAAAATTTTTTTAAAACCAAATTCCTTATATTTTACAAGTTTTAAAACAATTTAATAAATAATAAATAATATAAATATTATAAAATATTAAATATTTATTAACAACTTTTTAAAAATATTTTTCATATATTCAGTAATTACAAAAATCTTAATATTTTTATACTAAAATTCTAAAAAAAATTAAATCCTACTATAATAACATAAATAACAAATTACATTTAAATTTACTTAAAACAATTGAGTATTAATATAATAGATTATAAAATTACAACAAAAACAATAAACATCCACAATAAAACTTCAAATATCCCATTACAACTATTTATATTAATATTAATAATAAATAATATTTTTCAACAATCTTTTACAAAATATACAATATACTAAATATTTTAACAAGACTTTAACAATCTATTAATATCCAATACAATATCAAATTAATAAAATAACATACAATAATCACAACACTACTATCTTACAAAGTCTTATTCTTATAATTAAAAAAAAAAAACAAAATTTTATAAATATTTTTATAATATTATAATTCTTTTTTTCTTTATCATATATTAGATATTGAATATTTACTAGAATTTTTAAAATATTATATTAATAAAATTTAATAGATAATAATATATAATATAAATTATTTTATTTATTTAAAAATTAACCAAATATTAAATATTAAGCATTAACTATTAAATATTATACTTCATTTTCTATTATTTAAAATTATTTTAATATTTAATTTAATATATTATTATTAAAAATATATAATTTATAATTTTATTATTTTTAATTAGAAAAAGTTTTCAAATAATTATATCAATTATATTTTATTAAATATTATATATTTATAGTATTATTTTAAGAATATGTTATAATTGAATTTTATAAGGGTATTTAAGATTAAAAGACTTTGCTGCCCTCATGATCATTTGAGGGCAATAAGGGCAACACAATTTTTTACTGATGTTTAAATTTTTTAAGTTTTTTAATTTTTGGGGGTTTAGAAAGGTTTTTAACATTAAGGGTATTTTTAATATTATTAATAAAGGTGTTGATTGTTAATTAAATGATATAGATAAAATAAAGTAAATATAGTTGGTTTTTATTTTATATAAGAAATATTTATAAAATAGTTTTTTATAAAATTTTTTAAAAATCATTATTATTTTTATTTATTAATAGCTCTGGGATATTAATTTCTTTATTATTAAAGTATTAAATAAAAAAATCCGCTATTATTTAATTGTTATTAATATTATTAATAATAATTATATATATAAATAGTTTTTTAAATTATAGGTTTTTATAACTTATGAAATTATTTTAATAATATAATTTCCTATATACTTTTTTATTAAATATTTAAAATTAATTAAATATTTTTATAAATTTTACTTTTTATTTATTTAATAAATAATAATTATAATAAATAAATATTTATTTAAAAATATCTAAGTGTTAAAAATAGAGAATGACATGGGTCGATTTGGTTCGGTTTGCCCAAAAAAAATATTATTTATCTCGGTTTTTGGTTTATAAAATTAAAAACCGAACCGACCCAAAAAACCATTGAATAATATAAAAACCAATCGCCAAAAAACCGCCAAGAAATCTATAAATAGAAGTCACCCAAATCTTAATTTAAAAAAATAAAAAAAATAAAATTATATAGAGAATTATTTAAATAATTTAATTATATTTTTTATTATTTTTTATTATTAATATTAAATTAATTATAATTTATTTAATTTTTAATAGTTTTGAATTTTTGGGTTTTCAAAAAATATTTTAAATAAAAATATAAAAAAAATATAAAAAAAATTAAGCGAGATTTCGTATTTTTTTTATAAAAACGGTTAGTACCACTCTCACTTAGCACAACCACTCTATTTTAATTAAAATAAAAGAGATTTGGTGTTTTTAGCATGTTTCAAGAATTCCCACACTTAATTTAATTATTTTTTAATTATTTTAATTATTTTATATATAATTGTATGTAAAAAACTGAGTTGATTCGAACCAATTCACCCCACCAAAATTCGAAACCGCCCCAAACCATACCTAAGCTTGGTGCAATGGTTCGGTTCGGTTTATGGTTTAAACCGACCCATATCATTCTCTAGTTAAAAATAATTAATTAATATTTTTTAATTTTATAGAATATGTTTTTAAATATGTTTTTTTATTATGTGTATTTTTTTATTGAGGAATATTTTTAATTTTTTTATAAATAAGATATTTACATTAAATTATAGTAGTTTTAAAAGATTATAAAATTTTAATTGATTAAAAAATAAAAATGGTAGATTATTTATAATTATTATTTTAAAAAATTGTGTTTTAAATATTTTTAATAAATATATTATTTTTTTAATTTATTGAGTATAATTAATTTTTATTTTAAATAAAATATTTTATATTTATATGTGAAGTAATAATTTATATTTTTATTAATTAATAAAAATATTATTATTGATTTTTTTTTAATAGAAATTGTAATCTATTTATATTATTAATTTTTTATATAATTTTTTATTATAAATATTTTATTTATATAAATTTAAAAATAATTTAATAAATATTTATATAATTGGTAGAGGATTTTGGGTTTTTTAATTTTAATATTAGCAATTTTATCAAAATTCTTTTAAATATTTAATAATTTATAAAAATTGAAGTTAAATAATTGGTATGGTTTTAAATTTTTATTAATATTATAATATATTACTATAAATTTAATAATTTATTATTATTTTAAAAAAATATTCTTTTTGCTAAGTTTAAAAAGAAAATAATTTAATATTTTTTTTAATTTAGGTTGAAAATTTTTGTTTGTTATTAAATTTATTATTTTTTTTAAAAATATAATTGATAATTTTTTGATTTAAAAATAAAGAATAGTTTTAAAGTGTTTAAATAGTTAATTTTGTATATTTAAATTAATATTATTTTATATGTGTATAAAATGGTTGGTATTTAGTTTATTAAATATATGGATTAATATATTATTTTTTAAAATTATTTTAGGTATAATTAAAATATTTTTTTATTATTTCTACTATAAGTTCTTTAAAATTATTAATAAATTAAAAGTTAACATCTGGATATTTATTTTGTTAATATTTATAGGGAATTTTGGTTTTTAATATTGTAATATAGAATTTTAATTATATTAATTAGTATTTTTTAATAATTATTTATTAAAATATTTTTAGATGGTATTAATTGGAGTAGTAGTAATAAATATTATTATATTATTTATTTAAATAATAAAATAAAATATATTATTAAATATTATTATATTTATAATAGCAATATATTTTATAAGTTTTTAAAAAATAATTAAAAACTATTGGTTAAAAGAATTATTAATATTAAATAAAAAAATGTTTTTAAAGATGATATATGGGTTGAGGGTAAAGTTTTAATATTATTATTTGATAATAAATATAATTGATATGTATATAATTTAGGTATTTAATAATTTAATTATAAGATAAGATTTTAATATTTTAAAAAATAATAGTGGTATTAAAGTGTTGTAAATATTAATTTTATTATTTTAATTATATTTTTTGTTATTTTTGTTGCTTGTTGTGTTAAAAATAAATTTGGTTAAGTAAAAATATTAAAATAAATAAATTAAATTATTTTTATTTAATATTAATTTAATAGATGATTGGGATGTTTTTTCTATTTTTGTAATTATAATTAATTTTAAAAATAATTAAATTTTCTATTTTTTTTATATTTATATTTTTTTTATATTTATATTTTTTTTATATTTATTATATAAATTATTATATTTATAATATTTATTTTAATTAGTTTTATATGTGGAGTAATGTTGATAAATTAAATTTTTTTATTTTCTAAATTAAATTTAGTAATTTGATAATAAATAAAAATAAATATTATTATTTTATATGTAGATAATTTAAAAATATTAGTGTAATGATTATAGAAATAATTTAAAAATGGAAATAAATAAAAAAAATAAAATAAAATATCACAGACCTACAGTCTTGACAACTCAATTCCCTATATCTTGTTTTACATTATATTGTTCCCAATCCTATATGCTACATTTTTTCTAGTTTCAATTATAATACAAATAATGTTTGTCCATAAATTAAACTACTTGTTTCTGAACCCTATTATATGGTATTTATTATATAATATATTTGCATTCCAAACCCTTGTAGATATGCAAACATTTGCAAACTAAAATACTCACATGCTTGCACTATTTATATATGTGAATATATAAGTAATGTAATTATCATTTATTATATAAAACATCATTATGTATATAAAACTATTGTTAGAATTGATGAAATATTAATTTTTTATTGGTTAATTTAAATATAATTTGATTTTTTTATTATTGAATCTTATTATTGTTATATATTTTATTAACAGTCTTTAATATTTTATAATATATATATTTCTTAATTTAAAAATTTAGATATTTTAAATTGAAAATTAAATATAAAAATAAAATATGTTTAATTAAATAGTTAATTAAAATAAAATATGTTTAATTAAATAGTTAATTAAAATATAATATTTTAATTAATCTTATTCAATTTAAAAAAAAACACATATATATTAATAAATAAATTTAATTTTAAAAACTATATCATATTAAAATACAAGACAACAAATAAAAAAGAAGATTATATATTTTTTTACAATATATTTTTATTAAAAATCTTTAATATTTCCAACCAAATTAGTTAAATAATTTAATATTTATAAAAATAATTAAGAAAAATATTTATTTTATTTAAATTTAAATTAATTATAAAATTATTTAACAAAAAAAATATTTTTTTTTGGAAAAACAACAAATTCTATATTAATTTTAATACCTAAATTAATAATAAAATTATTTTTTCAAAAATTATTAAAAAATTAAAATATAAAACTATATTCCTAAACAATAATAAATACTTATAAAATTTTAAAAAGATTATTTAAATTCTATAATATATTAAAATATTTATTTATACCTAAACTTAGATTTATAAAGTTATTAATTTTAAATAAGATATTTATATATATAAAGATTAATTTGTAGAAACCAATTATATTAAATATATTAAAAAAATCAAATAAACTGGCTTATATTAATTTAAATATATTTTTAAAAATAAGAAAAACAAACAATATGTATAATTATTTGAATTAGATTTTAAAAATCTTGATAAAAATTTTAGCAATAATAATGATAATAATAATATTAATAACAATTATTATATTTTTAATTTAAATAATAGATTATTTATTAAAAAATATTAAAATAATAAAATAATAAAATTTACTAATTTTATTAAATTTGATGGATTATTTAGTAAATTTAATTAATTTATTAGATAATTAAATAATATTTTTTATTTTTACCCAATTAATTTTTTTAATAACAAATATAAAATTAGATATACTAGATTTTTTTTAAAAAGAATTATTTTTAATATTTATAATATTTATTATAAAAAATATGAGGAAAATATTTTTTGATAATGATAATAAAATATTCCTAAAATTATTATAATATTTATTTAATAATCCAAATTCATTTTATTCCTTTGATAAACCTGTAATTATAAAAATAAATTAAAAGAAATTTTATATAAATTCTATATACTATGTTAAATAAAATTTATTCAAAAATATTTTTAACAAATTGATTAATATATTTTTTTTATTAGATATAATGATGATTAATTATTTTATTATATTAAAAAAAAACTTAAATCTTAATAAAAATAAAAAGTTATAGAAATCAAAACCTTTAACAAATAAATAATCTATCAAAAAATGTAATTATTTATTATAGAATTTGATAATAATTTTTATAAAAATAACAAAGTTAATATTATTTGATTTAGATAGAATGATAATCTTAATTATAATTAATTTTGATTTTTGAATTTACAAAATAAATTTACAAATTCAAACAATAATAATTGATTTTTTAATTTAAATTATTAATGACCCCAAAATCAATGGAGAAATATTAATTAAGGTTGGAATTTATGTATTACATATAAATTAGTTTTTATGGAATTAAAAACCACCCAAAATCAATAAAATCAATAATATAATAAACTTTAGAAATTTAATAAACCTATTTATTTTAATTGTGGACAAGAAGGATATATAGCCCACATTTATATTAATCAAAAATCACAAAACTAATAACAAAGATATATTTAATTTATTAACAATGAAATATTATAAAAATAATATAATAAAAAATACAACCAAAAATATAATAAAAAATATAATGAAAAATATAATAAATACCCCAAATCCAAAAACTCAAAACCCCAACAAAATTTTAATAAAAATCTTAATATTATTATTTATTAACCCAGTTCTTTTAAAATTACTATATAAAAAATCTAAAAAATTATTTAAACAATTTAATAATATAACACCCTTAATAATTATATTTATAAAAAAATACTTATTAAACTAAATAATTAAAATTATAAAATACTCAAACAATCTAATTATTTTCAAAAAACCCTTAATGAAATTATAAACTTCAATTAAGATATTTTAGAAAATTTAGATTTAGAATTATAAATTATTTGCTTTTCTAATCTATTTACTTAAAAAAAATATGATTAAATTTAAAAATACCCAATCCCCAAAAAACATCTACAATACATCTATAACTCTTTTAAAAATCTACAATAAGATTATTTATTAAAAAAATTTTAATTATTATAAATAATTTTTTATAATTATCAAACTCTCAATCCTATTATTCAATTAAATCCCTAATATTAAAAATCAATTTAACAATTATAAATTATATATAAAAAAATATATATTAAATTTAACCCTATAATTATGAAATCTTATTAACCTTAATATCTATATCAAAAAAATTAATATTAATATTAATTAATTATTTTAATAAAGATATATATTAAAATTATGGATTTTATTAATAAATAACCTTAACCTAAATTTATAAATAAATACGTCTAATTTTATAAAACATATTAATACAAATTCTATAAAACTCACCAACTCATTTCAATAAACCAACTTTACAACAATTATAACAATAATATCCTAAATATAGAATATAACTATACATAATAAAAAAAATGGAGTAAATATAAACCATACCAAATCTCCATTTATTATATTATAATTGATTTTTATAAATATAAATATATAAAGGATTTTAATTATTATCACTTCTTCATTTTTAATATAGATGTTTAGGAAGAATTAATATCTTTTAATATTATTATTATTGGATTTGACATTATAAAATATAAAAAATGTCATTTATATAAAAATATATTTTCTATTTATATTTCCTATAACAGATCTTTAGTAACTTATATTATTTGTATACAAAAATAGATTAAGATCACCAAAATGTTTTATTAGAAAATACTACTACCACCAAAATACAAGGAATTTTATTTATTTTATTTAAAAAGATTCTATTTTAAAATTTATTAATAATAATACATACAAAAACTTTATATTAAATTAATTCAACCTATCAAACAATTTACAACCCTTGTTTATTTTTTCTAATACTAAAAGAAACCATTCTTAACAAAAATTTAAATTAAAACAGTTTTAAACCTTAACACATACCAAATAATCTAATTTTAATTTTATTAAGAAAAAACTTAACAAAACTTTCAATCAAATCAAAAAATAATACTATAATATATTTTGTATTATCAATAAAAACCTTATTAAAGCCCTTATAAATAATAATACAAAAATTATTTATATTTTAAAAGAATATATTATTAAATATAATCTAATTAAGACCCCCAAAATAATTTATTATAAAATTAAAATCATTTTTATTATTAATAATTATTTTAAATAATAAATAATTAATATTCTTAATTTTAAATATAACAATCTTATTTTAAAATATAATTAATTATAAAACCACAACCTAAACATCAATTTTAAATTTTAAAAAATCCAATTTCCTCAATATAATTATACTCAAGTATTTAAAAAATTTAAAAAAATTAATAATTATAGAAAAAAAATATACTTATAATAAATTAAACATCTTTCTACCAAAAAAATTAATTATTAATTATAATTTAAAGTTTATATTTTTAAATAAATTATTATTTATACCAAAAAATTAATTTAGAATATTATTATTAAAATAATTAAATAAATTCTAAACTAGATTAAAACATTTAAAAAACTATTTAATAATTAAATCTTATTTAAAATTAATAAATTTGTACATAAAATATTATTTAAAAAAAAAATAATATTTAAATTTATATTTATATATATATATATATATATATATAAAAAACTTGAAGCCCTTAAAAAATATATTAAAAAAATTTTTAGAAAAGGATATATCCAATCCTCATACTTACCCACTAAATATCCTATCTTATTTATATTAAAGAAAAATAATAAATTATGAATATATATAAACTATAAAAATTTTAATAATATAATTATTAAAAATTACAATAGAATATTATAAATTAATAAATCTTTTAATTATTTATAAAAAATAAAATAATTTACCAAATTAAACATTATTATTGTTTATTATAATATTCAAATATTATCTAAAAACATTTAGAAAATTATTTTTAAATATTAATATAAATTTTTTAAATATATAATTATACCCTTTGAATTAATTAATATATTAATATCTTTTTAAATTTTTATAAATCATATTTTATAAAATTATATTAATAAAATTTATATTATTTATTTTGATAATATATTAATTTACAATAAAGACCCCCAAAAATATTAATAATATATTATATAAATCCTTAAAATTTTCAATAAATATAATTTTAAAATAAAATTTAAAAAAATGGGATTTAAAATCATCAAATACAAATTCCTAAAAACTATTATCATAATTAATAAAATTAAAATAGATTTTAAAAAAATTGATACTATTTAAAAATAATTTGAATTTAAAAATATTAAAAACATTTAAATTTTTCTAAAACTATACAACTATTATTAATATTTTATTAAAAAATATAATTATATATCAACCACTTTATTAAAATTAATTAAAATAGGAATTAAATTCAACATAACCCCTAATTAAAAAATAGTTTTTAATATATTTAAAAAATCATTCTTATCCATATCCATATTTAAATTTTACAATCTTAATTTATTAATTAAAATTAAAACCAATATTTTAAATATAATTTTAGAAATTTGCCTATATTAATTATATATTAACAAAAAATAACACCCTATTATCTATTTATCTTACAAATTTGATTCTATAAAATTTAAATATTTTATTTATAATAAAGAATTTATAACTATTGTTAAAATATACCAAATATAAAAAATATATTTATAAATAAAAAAATCTTTTATAATATATTTTAATTATAAAAATTTTATATTTTTTTTTATTATCAAAATACTTAGTTAACAACAAATATAATAATAGAAAATTCTCAATAAATATAAAATAAAAATTATATATTATAAAAAAAAAAAAAACTCAAAAACCAATACCCTTAATAAAAAAACCTAATTTAATAAAAAAAATATAATTAAATTAAAAAACAATCCTTAAAAAAAAACTTTATACCATTATTATCATTAATATAAACCTTAATAAAATTATTTATATATTTTATAATAAATTTATTTAAGAATTAAAAAATAATTATTNCCCTTAATAAAAAAACCTAATTTAATAAAAAAAATATAATTAAATTAAAAAACAATCCTTAAAAAAAAACTTTATACCATTATTATCATTAATATAAACCTTAATAAAATTATTTATATATTTTATAATAAATTTATTTAAGAATTAAAAAATAATTATTAATAACATTCTATAATTAAATAAATTTTTTTAAACATTAATAATATATCTTCATATTTTATTATTAAAAATAAAATTATATTATTTTAAAATTTTTTTTATATTTTTATGAAAGATTTCTAATAATAATTTATAAAATAATATTATAATATATTAATTTATAAATATTTAGGAATTAAATAAACCCAAAAACTTTTAACCAAAAATTATTATTAATCCTAAATATAATAAAATATTAAACAATATATTAAGATTTATAATATATATTATAAAAATAAACCCAATTAATATTTATTTTATAAAAAATTATAATTTTATAATATATCTATTAAATTTTTTTAAATTATTATTTACAATTTCATTTAAAGAATATCCTATTCAAAAGATTTTTTTATAAACATAATCTATAATAAAATTTTAGTTATTATTTGCAAATTTAACAAAATAATAATATTTAAACCATGGAATTTTAAATAATTTATTTAAGAATTTAAATAAATATATTTTAAATAAATATTTAATCAATATAGTTTATAAATTAAACATATCTACAATAAAAATACATTATTTTTTAATAAATTTTAAAACTTAATTAAAAACCAAATTAGAATTAAATTTAATATTATTAATAAAAAACATATCCAAATAAATAGATTTATTGAATAAATTATTTAAATAATCAAAATATAATTATATAATTTTCTAAATATAATTTAAAACAATTAGATTAAACTATTATTTAATTTTAAATTCATATATAATATATTAAAATATTCAATTACTAAATATACACCCTATAAAATGTTTAGAAAATGGAATCCTATAATAATATTATTATCTTTGATACCTAAAGAAATAATCCCAAAAACAGATAAATATGTTAAAAATATAATAAATTTTCATAATAATCTCAAAAAAGACCTTTAATTTATAATTAAACATATGTTATATTATTAAAGATAAAAACATTATTTTTGAAAAAAAAAAATAAAACATACCTATTTATTAAATACATCAAATATAAAAAATAACCTAATAAGAAATTTAATTATCAAAAATATAAACCTTTTATAATTATAAAAAAATTCAACAACAATACCTTTAAACTCAAAATACTAAGATTTATATATATTTATTAATCATTTTATATTTTATTCTTAAAACCAATTTTAAAAGATTTAAAAGAAAACTCCAATAACAAAGAATTAGAATTCAAAAATTATATTAAATATAAATTCAAAAAAATCCTTAATAAACCCAATGAAAAGAATAAATATCTTATTAAATAATTATTATTTTATGGATTATAAAACAATTCTTAAATATCAAAAAACAACATACCCTTAAACATCATCCAAACCTATTTTAATTAAAGATTTATAATACAACCTACAAAATAAGGATATGGATGATTAAAAAAACAAGTTTAATTTTATTAAATTGATACAATATCACTAAATAATTTTTAATAAATTCTTTTTATTTTTTTTTTTAGAAATAATCACATTTACATCACCCTAAAATTTGACTAGATTGATTTTGTTTTTTTTTATTAATTGTTTTAATAAATCCCCTTTATGAATAATTGTTTTCACATGTTTTGTTTTAAATTAGCGAAACTCCTTTCATTTCCAAATAATTCTCACTTAAAATTGTGTGATTTTTTGTTGAACAGCTGTTTGTTCTTTTTCTAAATTTTCTAATTTTTTTTTTTTCTTATTAATTTGATAATCTAATTATTCCACTGTAAAAAATTATTAGTTAAATCCATTTTTAAACACCAAAAAGAATATTTATAAAAATTAACAAAACAACCCCATCACCCATTTCAAATATAAATAAAATAATTAGTATTTCCCAACATCACAACATAAAAATAATCATTCCAAACACAATATTTATATAAGACAAACACTAAAACCCCAAATTTTTTAATTCAATCAACTTAAACACTCCAACACTAATAAAAAATTTATTTTGATTTTCACTTTATTTATTTAATAAACACTTAATTAATTAAATATATTATATCATAATTATTTCAAGTTTAAATTTTAATCTTTATCTTAATTTTAATTATTATTCTTTATATATTTCTCATTTATATCATCCACAAAAACATCTCTACTATAAAATAAACTCAATCTATAAAAATATAATTCCAATATAATTATTTAATTCTATATCTATAACCATCTTACATAAAACTATAATTAATATAAAAATTCCCCATACAATATAATCTTTTTATATAGAAAATTAATTTCCACCTTATTTATACCTACACCCTATACTCACTCTATATAAAATTAAAAACTATATAAATCTTAATCCAAAAAAAAAAAAATAATATCATAAATTTATAATTTTAACAATTTAATTCCCTATATTTTATTTTATATTATATTATTTCCAATCTTATATACCACATTTTCTCCAATTTTAATTATAACATAAATAATATTTATTTATAAATTAAATTATTTATTTCTAAACCCTATTATATAACATCCATCACATAATATACTTATATCCCAAACCCCTATAAATATACAAATACTTACAAACTAAAATATTCACATACTCACACCACTTACATATATAAACACACAAATAATACAATCACCACCCATTATATAAAATATTATCATATATATAAAATTATTGTTAAAATTAATAAAATATTAATTTTTCATCAATTAACTCAAATATAATTCAATCCTCTTATTATTAAATTTTATTATTATTACACACTCTATCAATAATTTTTAATATTTTATAATATATATACTTCCTAATCTAAAAACCCAGGTATTTTAGATTGAGAATCAGACATAAGAATAAAATATGTTTAACTGAATAGCCAGCTAAAATGTAACATAAAAATATTATTTTATATTTTTTTATTATTTTTATTATTTGTTTTGCTAAATAAAATAAATATATTTTTAAAAAAAAAATTTTTTTTTTTAATTTTTTCCTTTTTTTTATTTTTATTTGATTGGATGGAAAAGTTAATCTCCATATTATTATTTACAATTTTAATATATTTTCTTTTGAAAATTATAAATTAAATTTTTTTTTTTTTTTTATATTATTTTTATTTTTTTTTTAATATAGAGTTTTTGAAAATATTGGTAAGGTAGTTGAAATGGATTTAAAAAAAATCTATTTTTTTTATTTGGATTAAAGTAATGATTTTGTTTTTATTTAATTATATTTTAATTGTTTTAATTTTTAATTATATATAATAATAATATTATAAGAAAAATATAAAAAAATAATGTTGTGGGGAAAATATAAAATAATATTATTATTAATATTAATATTTTTAATAATATTATTAAATTTTTTTTAAATTTTTTTTTTTAAATTGTTTTTATTTTTGTTAATTTATTAATTAATTTGTTTAATAAATATTTATAATTTTATTTATTAAATTTAGTTTTTTTATTAATTTTTAATAATTTATTATTATTTTTTAATTTATTTTTTATTATAGACTTTTTTTTTGTAAATTTTATTTTAATAGTTAATTCTATTTTATTTTATTTTATTTTTGATTTTTAAAATTGTTATTGTTGGATTGTATTTTTTAATGATAATAATAATATTTTTTTCTTTTTTTATAAAAGGATTTTTAATAATATGTTGATTTATGAGATTATAATTTAATAATAAAAAAATATTTAATAATAAAATATTTTAATGGTAGAATGTATTTTTCTTTAAATAAGATTGAGAGAGGTTTAATTTTAATTAAATATTTAATATTATGGTGGGATATTAGTTTTTTATTTTATAAATCAATTTTTTTATTGATTTTGGTTTTTAAAAACTATTTTAATAATATTTATATTATATATAGATTAATGTTTTTTAGAATGGTAGGAATGCCTATTTTTTATATATTATATATAATAATTTATTGGTGTATGGTGGGTGGCCTTTTAATTTTATTGATTAATTAATAAATAAATTTTTTTAAAAAAAATATTTAAAATATATATGTTTATTTTTTTAAAACAAAAAAATAATATTTTTAATAAAATATGATTAGAAATTATAATTTTATATTATATATATTGTAAAATAAAGAAATATATTTTAATAATATATATAAGTATTATATTTATTATATAAAGATAAAATATTTCTAAAATATCTATATTAATAATATATATATGTTTTTTATGGTTTTATTTGTTTAATTCTATTTTATTTCATATATATTTTATTTATTTCATATATATTTTATTTATTTCATTTATATTTTATTTTATTATATTCTATTTATTTTATTATATTTTATTTATTTTATTATATTTTATTTATTTTANTTTATTTATAGGATTTTTTTTTTTAATATTATTTTTATTATATTGCTTCCCTTTTGTTATAATGGTAAAAACCAAAAAAATGTTTGTGTATATGTTTATGAAGTTAAAAAAGTTATTGATAATTAAAATAGTAATATTAGTAATAATAAGTAGATTAATTATAAAATTATATAAATGGAAGTTAGATAATTAATAAAATAAATTTAAAAATAATTATTATTTTATATATAATATGATATTTTTAATTTATAATTAAATAGTTGTGGTGTTTATAAAAATTTATAAATATTAAAAATTAATAAATTTATTAATTTTTTATTTATTATTTGGTAAATTGGTTAGAGAAATTATATTAAAAATAACTTATAAATAGAAATATAATAAGGTTTTTAAATTCTAATTTACAGTTTTAAAAATTATTTAAAAAATTATAAAATATTTTATTATTAAAAAGTTTAAATATAAGTTATTTTAGAAAATTATAATTTTTTTTAATCATTAATTAAATTATTTTTTTAGTTTGTAATAAGTTTGTTATTTATGTTAAGTGTGTGATGTTAAAGATTAAAGATATTTGTTTTTAATATTATATAATGTAGTTTTTTAAATTTGAAATTAATATTAAGTTTTAATTTAATTTATTTTTTTTTATTTAAATATAAGTGTTTAAATGGGATTTTAGGGATTTAAAGAATAAGATTTGGAGTTTATTTTAATTATATTTTTTATAATATATTTATAGGTTTTGGATTATAAATTAAAACAATTTGTTTTAGTTTAAAAATATATTTTTTATAATAAAAATAAATGTGTTATTCTATATATAATATTATAAAGAAATTATTAAAAAATAAAAATTATGTTGTAGAAGTGTTATAAAAATGAGTTAAAAGGGATATTATTTTATATATAGATATAATAAGTTTGGTAAGATTTAAAATTATAATTTTTTAAAATGATTAAATTTTTTCTTTTTTTTTTAATAAATGGTTTTTTGACAGATGGTTTTTGTTATTTAGGATGGTTTTTTGGTTCGGTTCGGTTTTTGGATTTAGAAACCAAAAACTGAGATAGATAATATTTTTTTTGAAGAAACCGAATCAAACCGCCCTATGTCATTCTCTAATCTAGATACAAACTTAAATTATAATTGGTAAACTCTTTTTTTTTGGTGGATCCTATTATGTTATAGAAGTAGCCTATATATTTACCTCAATTTTTTACATTATTATATAAAAATATTATTTTTTTTTATAAAGATAATTTAAGTAAAGAAAAATATTATAAAATATTGTTTTTATTAATTTAAACATATCACCTTATTAAATATAAAAATAATTTATAAATAAAAATATAGACCCTAACAATATAATTAAAAAAATATTATAAATTTATAATGAAGAAAACAATAATAATAACAATAAAATTAAAAATAAAATTATAACAATTATTTTAAAATTTTAATTTTAGAATAAAAAGTTTAAAACCATTTAAATAACATTATAATCTAATTTTATTATAAAAAAGTTAAATATTAGAAATAATATTTTACCTTTAATAATATATAATAATATTAAAAATAATTATTTTAAAATTTTTTTTATTAATATTATACTAAAGCAAATCTATATTATAAATTTATATATAAATATAATTATATTTTAAATCTTCAATTTAAATAAGATTAAAAATTTTACAATACAATATTTAATAAATTTTAAAAAATAAAATAATAAAATAATTTTTATATTAATTCTTCAAATTTAAATATAAAATATAAATATTAAATTATATCCAAATTTATTTAAATTATTATTTAAATCCCAAATTTTATATATATATTAATATTATTTTTTTATTAATAATATTAATACAATTTTTAATTATTAATATAATAATTTATATTATTAACAAATTAAATTTTTAATTAAATATTATAAACATTAGATATTAAATTTAAAAAATTTTTAATTAAATTAACTCAAAATTTTATTTTAATATAACCCTAAATATATATATTATAAATAAAAAATATATTAATAAAAAAATATAATAAATAATAATAAATTATATTATTATTTAATATATTAACACCAATAACTTCTATTTTATTCTTAAATTTTCTTTACAATAATAATAATTTAGTTAATAAATAAATTAAATATTTAATAAAGAAAATAATAAATATAACAACATCTATTATTAAATCAAAATAATATAAAAAATAAAAAAAAATAAAAAAAATATATTTTACTTAGTATTACCTGAAATTTAAAAAATAAATATAAAAATAATTATATTTCTAAATCCACCAAACAAATAATCAAATAATTAATTTTTTTTACAAAAATTTAAAAAATAAAAACAAATTACAATCTAACCATCACATAATAAAATATTAAATATTTTATTATATTATTATCACAAAAATATTAAGCAATAAATATATAAATTTATTAATAATATATATATAAATAAATTATTAAAAACTAATATAAATAATAATAATATTTTATAAAATATAAATATAAATTTACTCTTACATATAATAAATAAATTATTAACAAAAATTTGGATAAAATATAAAACAACCATAAATTATATTAATTAAAAATTAAAAAAATTATAGAATTTTAAATTTTAATATTTAAAACATATAATAAACATTAATAAATATTTGGAATTATAAAATTAAACTATTAAAAATTTGCTTAATGATTATAAAGAATTAATTAAAATTTATATATTTAAAATCAATATAAGGTTAATTTGATAATTAAAAATAAATAAATATATTAATAATAATTAATTAATTTTTTTTTTTTTTTTTTATTATATAAGATAAATTAGGTTAAAAATACAATAAATAATTTTAATATTTAATATAAAAATATATATATTATAAAATTAATATTAAAAAAAGAAAACATTCTTTATTTTAAAAAAATATTATAATAAATAATTAAAAAATATATTACTTATTTATATATTTTTTTTAAATAAAATAGATTAATAAATTTAATTATTAAAATTAATAATTATTTTAAATTAATAATAACTTTTACATTATTAAATAATATAATTATAAATTAAAATGAATTTTAAGAAATTAACACATATATCTCTAAATATATAAATAAATATAATAAAAAAATAACAATAATAAAAATTAAATTTAATAAAAAAATAAAATTATATTTTATAAATAAAAATCCCAATTATTAAATATTAATATATAATATTTTATAAAAAAAGAAATATTATTTTATATAAATACATTTTTATAATATTTTAATATATAAAAATATAAATAATTTATTTATTAACAAAATAATTATTTAATTTTTTAGTTATTATTAAATATAATAAATAATATTTAATATATATTTTTTTTTATAAATAATTATTTTAATAAATATATAAAAATAAATAAAATATTATATATTAAATTATATTAGTATATTATTTATAAACAAAAAATTTAAATTATTATTAAATATATATTTAAATTAATAATAAAATGGATGTATAAAATAGATATTTATTTTTAAAATAATAGATTGTATTTAAGAATAATTTTATAAATATATAAAAAAAAAATAAAAAAAAATATTTATATTTGAATGCCTATTTTAATTAATAAATTATAAAGGTAAGTATAATTAAAATTATATTAAAAATTAATAATTTTTTTAATAAAAAATTTTTTCTGGATTGATATTTTAAATATATTACTAGATTTAATTATAAATGTATTAATATGAGTTTAATTTATAGTTTGAAATATTTATTTATTAATAAAAAATTAAATTATGGGGATTATAAAAAAATAATATTTTTCTTTTTTATTAAGATTTCATATTATTAATTTCTTTTTAATTAATATTTATATATTTAATTTAATTATTATATATAATAAATAAATAATTGTTTAAATATTATTATTTAAATTTTTAAATAGTGATAGATTTTTTTTTTTATAAAAATTTTATAATAAATATAAAATATTATTAATAATAGAAAATTAAATAATTTATTATTTTTAATTTTATAAAATTTATATATATTATTTAATTAATCAAAATTAATATATTAAATATATAAATATTATTTCTATTATATATTATACTAAATTAAATTGAATTAAAAATAAAAATTAAAATGGGGTCTGATTTTAATAATTATATAATACAAATTAATAAATTATATATAGTATTTTATATTTTATATAATAATTTTTGTTAAAAATGATAAATTTATTGTTTTTATTTTAATAATATTAATTTGGTTGTAATAATCAACATATTTATTTTATATTTATTGGAATTAAATATAAAAACAAAAAATTTTAAAAATATAATAAAATTAATCCAAAAAATATTTTTTAATTATGATTAATAATTATTCCAACACCAAATTAATATATTTATATATTTTAAATTAAATATAATTTTAATTATATTAATAAGATTTAATAAAACAAAAATATATTTAATATCAATATTTAAATTTCTTAATAAAATAATATTAATTATAATATTATTAAATTAAATAATAATTAATTTTATAATATAATTTAATAACAATAGATTATTTGTTATAATTTTAACAATATAAATTAATAAAAATAATCAAAAATTTTTTATAATATTGTAGTTAATAAATATTAAATTGTTTTTATATATCTAAAATATATTATATAATATAAAAATGATTTTTATAAATTAACAAAAAATTATAAAAATAAATTTTTAAAAAAAATTAAATATATTATTATTAATAAATATTATTTAATTTTTTCCTAAAATATATAATTTTATAAAGTATAAATAAATATTAAAATTATATAATCTTTATTTTTATAAACAAATTTTATTGTTATATTAAATATATTAAATTTTATTTAATTATAAATATTATTATGAATTTTAAATATATATATTGATAAATACTTATATAATAGAAAAGATTAATTATAATTATTTTAATTTATTTTATATTGTTGTATTTATTTTAATAATTTTATTATTTTTAAAATAATTTAAATTTTTTTTTTTTAATAAAGATTGTAGATTTATTAAAAATATAAAAAAGATTTCAATAATAATTATATTTATAAAAATAAAAATAATATATTAAAAAGTAATATAAACATTCTAAGTTGTTATATTAATATAGGCATATTAACTTTTTTACAATAAAATAAAAATTAAATTATAAATAAATTAATAAAATTAAATATAAAGATTTTATATTAAATATTATATAAATTTTTTAATTTTATAGAAATCATTAGTATAAATAAATATTAAAATTAAAATATATAGGATTGTTTTTATTATAATAAGATTTTTAATTAAAATTGATATTACTTTTTTGAAATTTATAATATAATAAAATATATTAAAAATTGTTAATAAATTCCAAAATTATTATAATTTAATATAATAATTTAAAAAAATTAAATATAAATATAAATTTTATAAATTTTATTTTACTTTTATAAAATTATATTTACTTTAATAAAAAAAATTTATTATTTGTTAAAAAATTTAGAAAATAAAATAAATTTAATAATATATTTGTGGAAAAAAAAATGATAAACAATTTTAAAAATAATTAGTTATTAAAAACATATATAACTATAATAATTTAATTAAATTTAATAAAAATATAAATAAATTAATAAATATAAAATAATAGTATTAATTTTTAACCAATAATTATAAATAAATATATGTATTTAAAAAATATAATAATTTTAAAATCAAAAATTATATATTTATAAATATTTATTATGATTTAAATATAATAGAAAATATATTATAAATATTTTATAAAAAATATTTTTGGTATTAAATAATCTTATTAATAATTATAAATAATCAATGTTTTTAAATTTTTGTTAATTAATTTATTATTTAGATGGCTATATAATCAATAAATAATATAAATAATAATTAAAATTAAAAAAAAAATATATACTAAAATGAATAAAAAAATTTAAATTAAAGATAAAATATTTATAAAATCAAACAAATAAAAAAAATTATTAAGTGGTATTAAAAATAATAATTAAAAAAAAAATAATAAAATATAATATTTCCATTTCCTTAATTATTTAATAAACATTTTTTAGTTTTTTTTATTAAATTATTAATTTTATTTTTTTTTATTTTGAAATTTAAAAATAAGGGTTGAATTATATAATAAGGAATATAATCAATAAAATTTAATAAAACAAAAAACAAATATAATAAATAAAAGTTAAAAAAAAAATTAAAAAATTAAATTTATTTATATTTATTTATTTTTTATTTTTTCTATATTATTATTTAAATTCTATATTTATTTTTTTTTTTTAATATAATCCTTTTCCTTTTTATTCTTCTTATTATTTCTTTATATATTTTTATTTTTATTTATTTATAATTAATATAAATCTCATAAAAATATTAAACAAATTAAAACCAAAAAATTAATATAATCAAAAATAATTTAAATTAATAAATAATATAAAAATAAAATTAAACATTATATAATCTAATAATTTTTTAATCTTAATAATATATAGATTTTAAAATTTATTAAAATATAAATTTCTTTTAATTTAATATTAATATTAAAAAAAAGGTTTTTAAAATCATATTTAATATAATCTTTATTTAAAATATAATATATAAACAATTTTACATAAATAATAATTAAAATATTTAAAAGAAAATTAATTATATAAATTTTCAAATTATTTAAATTATTATTAAAAATATTTATTTTAATATTTTTTAAAATTAATTTTTTATAATTATTTAATTATAAATAGTTTTTTCAAAATGGATTATTTTTATTTAATTTATTATATTTTTTATATAAAAAATCAAAAACTAAGATTTGTTTATTATTAAAATTAAGAACAATATTATAATTATATAAAATAATTTATTAAATATTTTAATTTTTAACCCTTCTTAAAAAATAAATAAAAATCTAAATTTTTTTATTAATTTTTTTGAGATTATAATTAAAATTAAATTGTTTTTATATTAATAAAAAAAATTAATAACTTTAATTATAAAATCAAAAACCAATTTTTAATAATTAATTAAAACTTTCTAATTAAAAATATCTTAATCTTTGTTTTTATCAATAATATAATTATTAAAAATTTTTTTTAATTTGATTGTTTTTAATTTAATTTTTTTTTAAATAATTACTTTTTATTTAATTAAATATTAATTAATAAATATTATTAAATAAATAGTTATGAATAATGTTATTAATTTTTTTGATTAAGTTTTTTGTAAAATAAACTAAGAATAAATTAATAGGTTGATATATTAAAAATATTATTTATATTTATATTGGATTTAATGATTAAAATTATATTTTAAATTCTAAAACAATTAATATAATGTTAATTTGAATTTTATTTAAAATTTATTATTATAAGATTTAATTTTATTAATTAGAATGTTTAATAAAATTTTTATTTTTTTAAAAATTTTTTTTTATAATTATAAATAATAATTGTAATTTAAAAATGTTAATATAGATTGATTAATAAAAAAATTATAAAATTTACCAATTTATTTATTATTTTTATTATTTAGAATTTTTAATAAAGCCTTATTAATATTAATGTATTTTGTATCGTAAAAGATTATAACCACTCAAACTTTAT
>JAJTUH010000024.1:21032-45523 GCA_036971555.1 Drechslerella coelobrocha | reverse complement strand
AAAAAAATTTATTAAAATAAATAATAAAAAAAAATAAAATCAATTTAATTAAATTTTATAATAACAAAAATATAATTATTATTAAAAAAAAAATAGAAAAAATTTATTAAAAATTATTTAAAAATAAAATATTAATTTAATTTTAAAATTAAACTTGTTTCTTTAATCATCCACATCCTTATTTTATAGATTATAATATAAATTTCTAATTAAAATAGGTTTAAATAATTTCCAAAAATATATTATTTTTAAATATCCAAAAATCATCTTA
Organism: Drechslerella coelobrocha; assembly: GCA_036971555.1. Lineage (NCBI taxonomy): Eukaryota > Fungi > Ascomycota > Orbiliomycetes > Orbiliales > Orbiliaceae > Drechslerella > Drechslerella coelobrocha. Next base: position 45,252 of record JAJTUH010000024.1, on the reverse strand, counting down.
TAATCCATAAAATAATAACCATTTAATAAGATATTCTTTCTTCTTATTAAGTTTGTTAAAGATTTTTTCGAATTTATATTCAATATAATTGTCACAGACCTACAGTCTTAACAACACAAATACCTATACCTTGTTCTACACCATATCATTCTCAATCCTATATACTATATCTTTCTCCAGTTTTGATTAAAACATAAATAATATTTATCCATAAATGCCTGACTGAAAGGAAGGTTCATAATGAACTCCCATGAGAAAAGAAATCTATGGTGAAAATCTGGAAAAAAACAAAAAAATGTGTTGTTTTTGGCGAACTTAGAAATTTAAAATTTTTGAAAACTCTATATAAATTTATATAGAGTTTTTAAAATCTTAGCGTTTTTCCATTTTTTTGCAACGACATCCATAACGCGCGCAATCTCGCCACCAAGCCTCTTTTAAAGGGATGTGGGCAGGTAATGAAGCTGCAAAAGTGGGCTGGGTTGAGTTAATTTGAGGGGTTTACTATATACAGCCATGCTGGCGTTAGGTTCGGTCTTTCAGTCAGGTTTAAGTGCTGCACACGCAGCCTTCTAGTTGAATTATCTGTTTTTGAACTTTATTATATAGTATATATTATATAATATATTTATATTTTAGACCTTTATAAATATATAAATATTTATAAATTAAATACTCACATATTTACATATTTATATATAAATACATAAGCAATATAATTACTATCTATTATATAAAACATTATTATATATATAAAATTATTGTTAAAATTAATAAAATATTAAATTTTTTATTGGTTAATTTAAATATAATTTAATTTTTTTATTATTAAATTTTATTGTTATTATATATTTTATCAACAATTTTTAATATTTTGTGATATATATGTTTTTTATTTTGAAAATCTAAATATTTTAAATTAAAAATTAAATATAAAAAATAAATATATTTAATAAAATAATTTATTAAAATATAATATTTTAATTGATTTTATTTAGTTTAAAAAAAAACATATATATATTGATAAACAAATTCAATTTTAAAAACTTTATTATATTGGAATATGAAATAATGGATAAAAAAAGAAATTACATATTTTTTTACAACATATTTTTATTAAAAATCCCAAATGTTTTTAATCAAATCAATTAAATTATTTAATATTTATAAAAATAATTAAAAAAAGTATCTATTTTTCTTAAATTTAAATTAATTATAGAATTATTTAATAAAAAAGATGATTTTTTTTAAAAAAATAATAAACTTTATACTAATTTTAATACCTAAATTAATAATAAACCTATCCTTTTAGAAATTATTAATAAATTAAAATATAAAATTTTATTTCTAGATAATAATAAATATTTATAGAATTTTAAAAAAGTTATTTAAATTTTATAATATATTAAAATATTTATTTGTATTTAAATTTAGATTTAAGCATATAAAATCAATAAATATAACCCAAATATCTTAATAAATAAAAAATAATTTATAAAAACTAATTATATTGGATATATTAAAAAAACCAAACAAACTAATTTACATTAATTTAAATATATTTTTAAAAATAAAAAAGATAAATAATATATACAATAACCCGAATTAGACCTTAAAAATCTTAACAAAGATTTTAATAATAATAATAATAATAATAATATTGATAATAATTATTATATTTTTGATTTAAATAATGGATTATTAATTAAAAGACATCAAAATAATTGAATGATAAAATTTACTAATTTTATTAAATTTAACAAATCACCTAATAAACTTAATTAATTTATTAAATAATTAAATAATATTTTTTATTTCTATTTAATTAATTTTTCTAACAACAAACATAAAATTAAATATATTAGATTTTTTTTAAAAAAAATTATTTTCAACATTTATAATATTTATTATAAGAAATATAAAGAAAATATTTTTTAATAATAACAACAAAATATTTTTAAAATTATTATAATATTTATTATATAATCCAAATTTATTTTATTTTTTTAATAAATTTATAAATATAAAAATAAATTGGAAGAAACCTTATGTAAATTCTATATATTATATTAAATTAGATTTGTTTAAAATTATTTTTAATAAATTAATTAATATACCCTTTTTATTAAATATAATAATGATTAATTATTTTACTATATTAAAAAAAAATTTAAATTTTAATAAAAATAGAAAATTATAAAAATCAAAACCTTAAATAAGAAAATAATTTATAAAAAAATATAATTTCTTATTATAAAATTTAATAATAATTTTTATAAAAATAATAAAATTAATATTATATAATTTAAACAAAACAATAATTCTAATTATAATTATTCTTAATTTTTTAATTTATAAAATTGATTTATAAATTTAAACAATCTTAAATTAAATTATTAGTGATTTTAGAATTAATGGAAAAATATTAATTAGGGTTGGAATTTAAAAATTATTTATAAATTAATTTTTATAAAATTAAGAATTATTTAAAATTAATAAAATTAATAATATAATAAATTTCAGAAATTTCAGAAATTTATTTATTTTAATTATAAATAAGAAGAATATATAATTTATATTTATATTAATTAAAAATAATAAAACCAACAATAAAAATATATTTAATTTATTAATAATAAAATATTATAAGAATAATATAATAAAAAATATAATTAGGAATATATAAAGAAAAATATTATAAAAAATATAATAAATATTCTAAATTAGAAAATTCAAAACTTTAATAAAATTTTAATAAAAATCTTAATATTATTATTTATTAATCTAATTTTTTTAAAATCATAATATAAAGAATTTAAAAAATTATTTAAACAATATAATAACATAACCTTTCCAATTATTATATTTATAAAGAAATATTTATTAAATCAAATAACCAAAACCAATATATATTAAAATAATTTGATCTTTTTTAAAATATTTTTAATAAAATTATAAACTTTGATTAAAATATATTAAAAAATTTAAATTTAAAATTTAAAATTATTTATTTTTTTAATTTATTTATATAAAATAAATATAATTAAATTTGAGAATATTTAATTTTTAAAAAATATTTATAATATGTTTATAATTTTTTTAAAAATTTATAATAAGATTATTTATTAAAAAAATTTTGATTATTATAAATGATTTTTTATAATTATTGAATTTTCAATCCTATTGTTTGATTATTATTTTAATATTAAAAATTAATTTAATAATTATAAATTATATATAAAAAAATATATATTAAATTTAATTTTATAATTATAAAATTATATTAATCTTAATATTTATATTAAAAAAATCAATGTTAATATTAATTAATTATTTTAATAAAAATATATATTAGAATTATAGATTTTATTAATAAATAATTTAAATTTAAATTTATAAATAAATGTATTTAATTTTGTAGAATATATTAATATAAATTCTATAAAACCTATTAATTTTTTTTAATTAATTAATTTTATAATATTTATAATAATAATATTTTAAATATAAAATATAATTATATATAATAAAGAAAATAGAATAAATATAAATTATATTAAATTTTTATATATTATGTTATAATTAATTTTTATAAATATAAATATATAAAAGATTTTAATTATTATTATTTCTTTATTTATAATATAGATATTTAAAAAGAATTAATACTTTTTAATATTATTATTATTGGATTAGATTTTATAAAATATAAAAAATGTTATTTTTATAAGAATATATTTTTTAATTATATTTTTTATAATAAATTTTTAATAGTTTATACTATTTATATATAAAAATGGATTGAGATTATTAAAATATTTTATTAAAAAACATTATTATTATTAGAATATAAGAAATTCTGCCCATTTTGCTTAAAAAGATTTTATTTTAAAAATTATTAATGATGATATATATAGAAATTCCATATCAAATTAACCTAATTAATTAAACAAAAAAAAAGATTATATAATATTTATAATATTTATTCATTTTTTTTAATATCAAAAAAAACTATTCTTAATAAAAATTTAAATTAAAATAGTTTTAGATTTTAATATATATTGAATAGTTTAGTTTTAATTTTATTAAAAAAAGATTTAATAAAATTTTTAATTAAATTGAAAAATAATATTATAATATATCCTATATTATTAATAAAAATCTCACTAAAGTTTTTATAAATAATAATATAGAAATTATTTATATTTTAAAAAAATATACCATTAAATATAATTTAATTAAGATTTTTAAAATAATTTATTATAATATAATTATTTTTAAAAAAAATCCTTTTAAAATAATTTATTATAAAATCAAAATTATTTTTATTATTAATAATTATTTTGAACAACAAATAATTAATATTCTTAATCTTAAACATAACAATCTTATTTTAAAATATAATTAATTATATAATTATGATTTAAACATCAATTTTAAATTTTAAAAAATCTAATTTTTTTAATACAACTACACTCAAATACCAAAAAAATTTAAAAAAATCAACAACCATAAAAAAGAAATTTATTTACAGCAAACAAAATATTTTTTTATTAAAAAAATTAATTATTAATTTTAACTCAAAACTTATATTTTTAAATAAATCATTATCTATATTAAAAAATTAATCCAAAATATTATTATTAAAATAACTAAATAAATTCTAAATTAGATTAAGATATTTAAGAAATTATCTAATAATTAAGTTTTATTTAAAATTAATAAATTTATATATAAAATATTATTTAAAAAAAAAATAATATTTAAATTTATATTTATATATATATATATATAAAAAAAAAATTTAAAACTTTCAAAAAATATATTAAAAAAATTTTTAAAAAAAGATATATTTAATCTTTACATTTATTTATTAAACACTTTATTTTATTTATATCAAAAAAAAATAACAAACTATAAATATATATAAACTACAAAAACTTTAATAAAATAATTATTAAAAATTATAATAAATTATCCTGGATTAATAAATCCTTTGACTATTTATAAAAAATATAATAATTCACTAAATTAAACATTATTATTCTTTATCACAATATCTAAGTATTATTTAAAGATATTTAAAAAACCACTTTCAAATATAAATATAAACTCTTTGAATATATAATTACGTTCTTTAAACTAATTAATATATTTATATTTTTTTAAATTTTTATAAATTATATTTTATAAAATTATATCAATAAAATTTATATTATCTATTTCAACAATATATTAATTTATAATAAAAATTTTAAAAAATATTAATAACATATTATATAAATATTTAAAACCTTTAATAAATATAATTTTAAAATTAAATTTAAAAAAATGGAATTTAAAGTTATTAAATATAAATTCTTAAAAATTATTATTATAATTAATAAAATTAAAATAGATTTTAAAAAAATCAATATTATTTAAAAATAACCTAAATTTAAAAACATTAAAAATATTTAAATTTTTTTAAAATTATATAATTATTATCAATACTTTATTAAAAAATATAATTATATATCAACTATTTTATTAGAATTTATTAAAATAGGAGTTAAATTTGATATGATTTTTAATCAAAAAATTATTTTTAATATATTTAAAAAATTATTTTTATTTATATTTATATTCAAATTATACAATCTTAATTTATTAATTAAAATTAAAATTGATGTTTTAAATATAGTTTTAAAAATTTGCTTATATTAATTATATTTTAATAAAAAATAATACTTTATTGTTTATTTATTTTACAAATTTAATTTTATAAAATTTAGATATTTTATTTATAATAAAGAACTTATAGTTATTATCAAAACATACCAAACATAAAAAATATATTTATAAATAAAAAATTTTTTTATAATATATTCTGATTATAAAAATTTTATATTTTTTTTTATTAAGGTATTTAGCCAACACCAAATATAATAATAAAAAATCGTTAATAAATATAAAATAAAAATTATATATTATAAAAAAAAAGAAAACTCAGGAGTTAATATTTTTAATAAAAAATTTAATTTAATGGAAAGAATATAATTAGATTAAAAAATAATTTTTAAAGAAAAATTCTATAATATTATTATTATTAATACAAGTTTTAATAAAATTACTTATATATTCTATAATAAATTTGTTAAAAAACTAAAAAATAATTATTAATAATATCTTATAATTAAATGGATTTTTTTAAATATTGATAATGTATTTTTATATTTTATTATTGAAAATAGAATTATATTATTTTAAAATTTTTTTTATATTTTTATAAAAAATCTTTAGCAATAATTTATAAAATAATATTATAATATATTAATCTATGGATATTTAGGAATAAAATAAATTTAAAAATTTTTAATCAAAAACTATTATTAATTTTAAATATAATAAAACATTAAACAATATATTAAAATTTATAATATATATTATAAAAATAAATTTAATTAATATTTATTTTATAAAAAGTTATAATTTTATAATATATTAATTGGATTTTTTCAAATTATTATTTATAATTTTATTTAAGGAATGTCTTATTTAAAAAATCTTTTTATAAATATAATTTATAATAAAATTTTAATTATTATTTACAAATTTAGCAAAATAATAATATTTAAATTATGGAATTTTAAATAATTTATTTAAAAATTTGAACAAATATATTTTAAACAAATATTTAGTTAATATAATTTATAAATTAATATATTTATAATAAAAATATATTATTTTTTAATAAGTTTTGGAATTTAATTAAAAATTAGATTAAAATTAAATTTAATATTATCAACAAAGGATATGTCCAAATAAATAGATTTATTAAATAAATTATTTAAATAATTGAAATATGGTTATGTAATTGTCACAGACCTATGGTCTTGACAACACAGATACCTATATTTTGTTCTATGTTATATCATTCTTAGCCCTATATATTGTACTTTCTCCAATTCTAATTATAATACTAATAATATTTATCTATAAGTTGAACTATCTATTTCTAAATCTTATTATATAATATTCATTATATAATATGTTTGTATTTCAAACCCTTGTAAATATATGAATATTTGTAGAATGAATATTTGCATATTCACATTACTTGTATATATAAACAATATGAGCACCACCCATTATATAAAACATTATTATGTATATAAGACTATTATTAAGACTAATGAAGTATTAATTCTTCATTAATCAACTCAACTATAATTCAATTTTTTTATTATTGAATCTTATTATTATTACACATTTTATCAATAATTTTTAATATTTTATGATATATATACTTCTTATTCTAAAAATCCAAATATCTTAAATTAAAAATCAAACATAAAAAATGAAACATGTTTAACTAGATAACCAGCTAAAATATAATATTTTAACCAATCCCACTCAATTTAAAAAAAAATACATGTATATTAACAAACAAATTTAATTTTGAAAACTATATTATATTGAAATATAAGATAATAAATAAAGAAAGAAATTGCATACCTTTTTATAACATATTTCCATTAAAAATCTTTAACACTTCTAATCAAATTAGTTAAATAACTCAATATCTACAGAAACAATTAAAAAAAATATCTATTTTCCCCAAACTTGAATTAATCATAAAACTACCCAACAAAAAAAACAATTTCTTCTAAAAAAACAACAAATTTTATATTAATATTAGTACCCAAACCCACAAAAAACCTATCCCTTTAAAAACTACTAAAAAATCAAAATATAAAATTATATTCTTAAACAATAATAGACATTCATAAAATTTTGAAAAAGCTATTTAAATTTTAAAATACATCAAAATATTTATTTATATCCAAATTTAAACCTATAAAATCATTGACCCTAAACAAGACATTTATATATATAAAAATTAACCTACAAAAACCAATCATACTAAATACATCAAAGAAATTAGACAAACCAGATTATATTAATTTAAATATATCTTTAAAAATAAAAAAGGTAAACAATGTGTACAATAACCTAAATCAGACCCAGAGGATCTTGATAAAAATCCTAACAATAACAACAACAACAGCAATATTAATAATAATAACTACTATTTTTTCAACTCCAACAACAACCCCCCACCAAAAAGAAACCTTAACAATAGAATAATAAAACTTATTAACCCCATTAAATTCAATAAATCACTTAATAAATTTGATCAATTTATTAAACAACTAAATAACATTTTCTATTTTTATTTAACCAATTTTTTTAACAACAAATATAAAATCCAATACATCAAACTTTTTTTAAAAAAAACCATTTTCAATACCTACAATATTTATTATGAAAAATATAAAAAAAGTACCCCTCAACAACAACAACAAAATATTTTTGAAATTATTATAATATTTATTATATGGCTCGAATTCATTTCATTTTTTTAATAGATTTGTGGTTATAAAAATAAATCCAAAAAAGCCTTATATAAATTCTATACACTATGCTAAACAAGATTTATTTGAAAATACTTCCAATAAATTAATTAACATATTTTTTTTATTAAATATAATAATAATCAATTACTTTATTATACCAAAGAAGAATTTAAATTTTAATAGAGATAAAAAATTATAAAAATCAAAATTTTAAATAAATAGATGACTTATAAAAAAATGTAACTTCTTATCATAGAACTTGATAATAATTTCTATAAAGATAACAAAGTTAATATTATTTGACCTAAACAAAATAATAACCTTAATCATAATTAATCCCAATTTTTTAATTTACAAAATAAACCCATAAACTTAAACCATAATAATCAACCCTTTAATTTAAATTATTAATAATTTTAAAATCAATAAAAAAATATTAATCAAGATTGGAATCTATATACTATATATGGTTCTGCTTCTATAAAATTAAGAATTATTTAAAATCAACAAAATTAACAATATAATAAATCCCAAAAATTTAATAAATCTGTTTGTTTTAATTATAAACAAAAAGAATATATGGTTTACACTTATACTAATTAAAAACAACAAAATCAACAACAAAAATATATCCAACTTACTAACAATAAAACACTACAAGAATAATATAATAAAGAATATAATAAAGAATATAATAAAAAATATAATGAATATTTTAAATCAGAAAACTCAAAACTTCAACAAAACCCCAACAAAAATCTCAATATTATTATTTACCAATCTGACTCTTTTAAAATTACCATGCAGAGAATTTAAGAAGTTATTCAAATAATTTAATAATATATTATCTTTAATGATCTAATTTATAAAGAAACACCTATTAAATCAAATAACCAAAAATAAGATATATTCAAATAATCTAACCTTTTTTAAGATATTCTTGATAAAATCATAAGTTTTGATTAAGATATATTGAAAAACTCAGATTTGGAATTCTAAATTATTTATTTTTTTAATTTATCTATTTAAAATAAATATGATTAAATTTAAAAACATCTAATTTTTGGGAGATACTTATAATATGTTTATAATTTTTTTGGAAATCTATGATAAGATTATTTATTCAAAAAAACCTGATTATTATGAATAATTCTCTATGATTATTGAACCTTCAACTTTATTGTTTGATTAAACCCTTAATATCAGGAACCAATTCAACAACTATGAATTATTTATGAAAAAATATATATTGAATTTGATTTTATAATTATAAAGTTTTATTGATTTTAATATCTATGTTAAAGAAATTAATGTTAATATTAATTTATTATTTTAATAGAAATTTATATTGGAATTATAGATTTTGCCAATAAATAATCCTAATTTAAGTTTATAAACAAATACACCCAACTTTATAAAATGCATTGATGTAAATTTTGTGGAAGTTATTAATTTAGTATAATAAACCAATTTTACAATAATTGTTGTAATAATATCCCCAACATTAAATATAATTATGTATGATAAAGAAAATGGAACAAGTATAAATTATATTAAATTTTTATTTATTATATAATAATTGATTTTTATAGATATAAACTTGTAAAAGATTTTAGTTATTATTATTTCTTTATAGATAATATAGATGCTCAGGAAGAATCAACACTCTTTAACATTATTATTATTGGACCAAACATTATAAAATATGAAAAATATTATTTATACAAGAACACACTCTTTATTTATATTTTTTATAACAAATCCTTAATAACTTGTACTATTTGTGTATAAAAATGGATTAAAATTATTTGAATGTTTTATTAAAAAATGTTATTGTTATTAAAATATAAAGAATTTTGTTTATTTTGTTTAAAAGGATTTTATTTTAAAAATTATTAATAATGATATATATAAAAATTCCATATTAAATTAATCCAATTTATTAAATAAAATAGAAGAATGTGTAATAGTTATAATATTTGTTTATCTTTCCTAATACCAAAAAAAATTATTTTTAATAAAAATTTAAATTAAGATAGTTTTGGACCTTGATGTATGTTGAATGGTTTAGTTTTAGCTTTATTAAGAAAGGATTTGATAAAATTTTTAATTAAATCAAAAAATAATACTACAATATATTTTATATTATTAATAAAAATTTTATTAAAACTTTTATAGATAATGGTATAAAAATTATTTATATTTTAAAAAAATATGTTACTAAATATAATCTAATTAAGATTTTTAAAACAATTTATTATAATGTAGTTGCTTTTGGAAAAAATCTTTTTAAAATAGTTTATTATAAAACCAAAATCACTTTTATTATTAATAATTATTTTGAATGACGAATAATTAACATCTTTAATCTAAAATATGATGATCTTATTTTAAGATATGATTGGCTATAAGATTATGACCCAGATATTAATTTTAAATTTTAAGAAATTTGATTTCTTTAATGTAATTGTATTCAAATATTTAAAAATTTTAAAAAAATTAATAATTATGAAAAAGAAGTATATTTATAATAAATTAAATATTTTTTTGTTAAAAAAATTAATTATTGATTATAATTTAAAGTCTATATTTTAAAAAAAATTATTATTTATATTAAAGAATTGATTTAAATTATTATTATAAAAATAATTAAATGGATTTTAAATTGGATTAAAATATTTAAGAAATTATTTAATAACTAAATCTTATTTGAAATTAATAAATTCACTTATAAAATATTATTTAAAAAAAGAATAATACCTAAATTTATATTTATATATATATATATATAAAAAAAACTTGAAGTTTTTAAAAAATATATTAAAAAAAATTTTAAAAAAGGATATATTTGATTTTTATGTTTATCTATTAAATATCTTATCTTATTTATATTTAAGAAAAATAATAAATTATGAATATATATGGATTATAAAAATTTTAACAAAATAACTATTAAAGATTACAACAGAATATTATAAATTAACAAATTTTTTGATTGTTTACAAAAAATAAAATAATTTATTAAATTAGATATTATTGTTGTTTATTATAATATTTAAATATTATTTAAAAATATTTAAAAAATAGTTTTTAAATATTAATACAAATTCTTTAAATATATAATTATATTTTTTAAATTAATTAATATATTAATATCTTTTTAAATTTTTATAAATTATATTTTGTAAAATTATATTAACAAAATTTATATTGTTTATCTTAATAATATTTTAATTTATAATAAAAATTTTAGAAAATACTAATAATATATTATAGAAATATTTGAAATATTTAATAAATATAATTTTAAAATTGAATTTGAAAAAATGGAATTTGAAGTTATTAAATGTGAATTTTTAGGAGTTATTATTATAATTAATGGAATTAAAATAAACCCTAAAAAAATTAATGTTATTTAAAAATGGCCTGAACTTAAAAATGTTAAAGATATTTAAGTTTTTTTAAGACTATACAACTATTATCAATGTTTTATTAAGAAATATAATCATATGTCAACCACCCTATTAAAATTTATTAAAATAGAAATTAAATTTAATATAATCCTTAATTAAAAAATAATATTTAATATATTTAAGAAATTATTTTTATTTATACTTATATTTAAATTATATAACCTTAATTTATTAATTAAGATTGAAATTAATATCTTAAATATAGTTTTAAAAACTTGTTTATGTTAATTATATTTTGATAAAGAATAGTACCTTATTGTTTATTTATTTTATAAATTTAATACTATAAAACTTAGATATTTTATTTATAATAAAGAATTTATAATTATTATCAAAATATGTTAAATATAAAGAATTTATTTATAAATAAAAAAATTTTTTATAGTATACTTCAATTATAAAAATTTTATATTTTTTCTTATTACTAAGGTATTTAGTTAATAACAAGTACAATAGTGGGAAACCTTTAGTAAATATAAAATGAAGATTATATATTACAAAAGAAAAGAAAATTTAAAAGTTAATGCCTTTAATAAAAAACCTAATTTAATAAAAAAAATATAATTAAATTAAAGAATAATTTTTAAAAAAAAACCCTATAATATTATTATTATTAATATAAATTTTAATAAAATTATTTATATATTTTATAATGAATTTGTTAAAGAATTAAAAAATAGTTATTAATGATATTTTATAATTAAGTAAATTCTTTTAAATATTGATAATATATCTTTATATTTTATTATCAAAAATAGAATTATATTATTTTAGAATTTTTTTTATATTTTTATAAAAGATTTTTAGTAATAATTTATAAAACAATATTATGATATATTAATTTATGGACATTTAGGAGTTGAATGAATTTAAAAATTTTTAATTAAAGATTATTATTGGCTTTGAATGTGATAAAATATTGAATAATATATTAGAATTTGTGATATGTGTTGTAGAAATAAATTTAGTTGATATTTATTTTATGGAAAGCTATAATTTTATGATGTATTAATTGGATTTTTTTAAGTTATTATTTATGATTTTATTTAAGGAATACCTTATTTAAGAGATTTTTTTATGAATACGATTTATGACGAAGTCTTAGTTATTATTTGTAAATTTAATAAAATAGTAATATTTGAACTATGGAATTTTAAATAATTTATTTAAGAATTTAAATAAGTATACTTTAAATGAGTATTTAATTAGTATGGTTTATAAATTAAATATATTTGTGATAGAGATATTTTATTTTTTAATAAATTCTAGAATTTAATTAGAATTTAAATTAAAATTAAACTTAATATTGTTAATAAAAAATATATTTAAATAAATGGACTTATTAAACAAATTATTTAGACAATTAAAATATGATTATATAATTTTTTAAATATAATTTAAAATAATTAGATTAAGTTATTATTTAGTTTTGAATTTATATACAATATATTAAAATATTTAACTATTAAGTATATGTTTTATGAAGTATTTAGAGGATGGAATTTTACTGTAATATTATTATTCTTGATATTTAAGGAAGTAGTTCTAAAAATAGATAAATATGTTAATAATATAAAAAATTTCTATAATAATTTATAAAAAGATTTTTAATTTATAATTGAACATATGTTATATTATTATAATTAAAAAAAAATAGAAGCATTATTTTTAAAGAAAGAAGATAAAGTATATTTGCTTACCAAATATATTAAATATAAAAGATAATTTAACAAAAAATTTGATTATTAAAAACATGGATTTTTTATGATTATAAAAAAATTTAGTAATAATATTTTTGAATTTAAAATACTAGGATTTATATATATTTATCAATTTTTTTATATTTTACTTTTAGAATTAATTTTAAAAAATTTAAGAGAGGATTTTAATGATAAAGAATTAGAATTCAAAAACTATATTGAATACAGATTTGAGAAGATCTTTGATGGACTTAATAAGAAAAATAAATATTTTATTAGATGGATATTATTTTATGGATTATAGGATGATTTTTGGATATCCAAAGATAATATACCTCTAGAAGTTATTCAAATCTATTTTAATTTGAAATCTATGTTATAGTCTACAAAACGAGAACGAGGATGATTAAAGAAATAAATTTAAAATTATTAAGTTGATACAATATTATTAAACAATTCTTGATGAATCTTTTTTATTTCCTTTTTAGTAATAATTGTATTTTTGTTATTATAAGATTTAATTAAATTGATTTCATCCCTCTCTGCCAATTACTTCAATAAATTTTTTTTATATATGATTGCTTCTATATGTTTTGCTTTAAACTGACAAAACTTTTTCTGTTTTTAAATAATTTTCATTTAAAGTTATGCAATTTTTTGTTGAGCAGCTGTCTGTTCCTTTTTTAAATTTTTTAATTTTTTTTTTTTTTTATTGACTTAATAATTTAGCTGCTTTATTATGAATTAATTAGCCAAATCCACCTTTAGTATTAAAAAAATATCTACAAGAATCAACTAAACAACCACATTGTTTATTTTAAATATAAATAAAATAATTAACATTTCCCAACATTATAATACAAAAATAATTATTTTTAATACAATACTCACATAGAACAAACACTAGAACACCAAATCTTTTAATTCAATCAGCCTAAATACTTTAACATTGATAAAAAATTTGTTTTAATTTTTAATTTATTTGTTCTATTGACATTAAAATTAATTAAATATATTACACCACATTTATTTTAGAATTAAATTTTTATTTATTATTTTAATTTCAACTACTACTTTTTATACACCATTAATTACATTATCAAAAGAAACCCTATAATTATCTACACAGACAACAATTCTATAAAAATATTAATCTATACAAAAAAACCCTGTATTGATATTTTATTTATACAGAAAACCCCTCTATAAACAAAATAACACTTTATTTAGATATTACTTTTATGTAGTAGTCACATCTACATGGGATACAACTCCCATATAGATTTTTATCTTTTCCAAATATGGAAATCTGTATAGAATTCACTTCTATTCAAAATTTTTTTTTAAAAAAAGAAGATAATGTCATAGACCTATAATCTTGACAGCACAAATACCTATACTTTATTCTACATTATGTCATTTCTAGCCCTACATGCCACACTTTCTCCAATTCTAATTATAATACCAATAATATTTATCCATAAATTGAATTACCTATTTCTAAACCCTATTATACAACATCTATCACATAATATGTTTATATTTTAGACCCCTGCAAATATACAAACATTTGCAAAATAAATGCTTACATGTTTGCATCACTCGCATATGTAAATATATAAACAATGCAAGCATTATCCATTGTATAAAGCATCATTATGTATATAAGACTATTGTTAAGATTGATGAAGTATTAATTCTTTATTAATTAATTTAACTACAATTCAATCTTTTTGTTATTAAATCTTATTATTGTTATACACTTTATTAATAGTCTTTAATATCTCACAACATATATACTTCCTATTCTAAGAACCCAGATATTTTAGATTAAGAGTCAGACATAAAAAATGAAACATGTTTAGCTGGATAGCCAGCTAAAGTGTAACAGTAATTTTCTAAATATAATTTAAAATAATTGGATTAAATTATTATTTAGTTTTGAATTTATATATAATATATTAAAATATTTAATTATTAAATATATGTTTTATAAAATATTTAAAAAATAAAATCCTATAATGATATTATTATTTTTAATATTTAAAAAAATAATTCTAAAAATAAACAAATATATTCAAAATATAAAAAATTTTTATAATAATTTTAAAAAAAACTTTTAATTTATAATTAAACATATATTATATTATTATAATTAAAAAAAAAAGGAAATATTATTTTTAAAAAAAGAAGATAAAATATATTTGTTTATAAAATATATTAAATGTAAAAAATGATTTAATAAAAAATTTAATTATTAAAAATATGGATTTTTTATAATTATAAAGAAATTTAATAATAATATTTTCAAATTCAAAATATTAAAACCTATATATATTTATTAATTTTTTTATATTTTATTTTTAAAATTAGTTTTAAAAAACTTAAGAAAAGATTTTAATGATAAAGAATTAGAATTTAAAAATCACATCAAATATGAATTTAAAAAAATCTTTGATAGATTTAATAAAAAAAAAAAATATTTTATTAAATAATTACTACCTTACAAATTACAAAATGATTTTTAAATATTTAAAAATAATATATTTCTAAAAATCATCCAAATCTATTTTGATCAAAAATTTATATTATAGTTTATAAAATGAAAATATAGATGATTAAAAAAATAAATTTAAATTTATTAAGTTAATATAATATTATTAAATAATTTTTGATGAATTTTTTCCATTTCTTTTTTAGAGATAATTATGTTTGTATTATTTTGGGATTTAATTAAATTAATTTTGTTCTTTTTTATTATTTATTCCAATAAATTCCTTTTATATATAATTGTTTTTATATATTTTGTTTTAAATTAGCAAAATTCTTTTTTTTTTTAAATAATCTATATTTACAAGGTCTTTTATTCTAATTTTAATTTTTCCAACTCCTTCTCCTTTTTATTAACTTAACAATCTAATTATTTTATTATAAACCATTAACCAAATTTATTTAAAATATTTATAAAAATTAGTTAGATAATTATATTATTTATTTTGAGTATTATTTAAAATATTTATAAAAATTAATTAGATAACTATACTATTTATTTCAAATATAAATAAAATAATTAATATTTTTTAATATTATAATATAAAAATGATTGTTCTTAATATAGTATTTATATGGAATAAAAATAAGAATATTGGAAAATTTAATTTGATCAACCTATAGATTTCAACACTAATAAAAAGATTATTTTGATTTTTATTTTGTTTATTTAATAAATATTTGATTAATTAAAAGTATTATACTATAATTATTTTAAAATTTAAATTTTAATCCCTATTTTGATTTTAATTGTTATTCTTTTTATATATTTCTTGTTTATATTATTTATTATTTATAAAAGATATTTTTATTATAAAATAAATTTAATTTATATAAATACAACTTTAACATAGTTATCCAATTTTATATTTAAGACCTTCTTATATAAAATTATAATTAATACAAAAATTCCCCATATAATATTATCCTTTTGTATAGAAAATTGATCTTTACCTTACTTATACTTATATTCTATATTTACTTTATAAAAAATTAAAGACTATATAAATCTTAACTTTAGAAAAAGAAGATAATATTATAAATTTATAATTTTGATAATATAAATACTTATATTTTATTCTATATTATATTATTCCTAATTCTATATGTTGTATCTTTCTCTAGTTTTAATTAAAATACAAATAATATTTATCCATGAGTTAAACTATTTATTTTTAAACCCTATTGTATGGTATATATTATGTGATATATTTACATTTTAAATTCCTACAAATATATAAATATTTATAGATTAAATGCTTGTATGTTTGTATGTTTATATATAAACATATAAATAATACAATTATTATCTATTGTATAAAACATTATTATGTATATAAAATTATCATTAAGACTAATAAAATATTAAATTCTTCATTAGTTAACTCAAATATAATTTAATTTTTTTATTATTAAATTTTATTATTGTTACACACTCTATCAACAGTTTTTAATATTTTACAACATATATGCTTTTTGTTCTAAGAACCCAGATATCTTAGATTGAGAGTTAGATGTAAGAAGTGAACGTGTTTGATAAGATAGCCTATCAAAGTGTAACAATAATCTTCAAATTCCAATTTTTTATTATTAAAATCCTTTTTTAAATCTTTAAAAACTAATTCTAAAAATAAAATATAAAAAAATCAATAAATGTATATAAATCCTAATATTTTAAATTCAAAAGTATTATTATTAAATTTCCTTATAATTATAAAAAATCCATATTTTTAATAATTAAATTTTTTATTAGATTATTTTTTATATTTAATATATTTAACAAGTAAGTATACTTTATCTCCCTTCTTTAAAAATAATATTTCCATCCTTTTTTAATTATAATAATATAATATATATTTAATTATAAATTAAAAATCTTTTTTAAAATTATTATAGAAATTTTTTATATTTTAAACATACTTATTTATTTCTAGGACTACTTCTTTAAATATTAAAAATAATAATATCACTATAAAATTTTATTTTTTAAATATTTTATAAAACATATATTTAATAATTAAATATTTTAATATATTATATATAAATTTAAAGCTAAATAGTAGCTTAACCCAATTATTTTAAATTATATTTAAAAAATTATATAATTATATTTTAATTGTTTAAATGATTTGTTTAATAAATCCATTTATTTAAATATATTTTTTATTAATAATATTAAGTTTAATTTTAATCTAATTTTTAATTAAATTCTAAAATTTATTAAAAAATAATATATTTCTATTATAAATATATTTAATTTATAAGTTATATTAATTAAATATTTATTTAAAATATATTTATTCAAATTTTTAAATAGATTATTTAAAATTTTATAATTTAAATATTATTATTTTATTAAATTTACAAACAATAATTAAAACTTTATTATAAATTATATTTATAAAAAAATCTCTTAAATAAAATATTTCTTAAATAAAATTATAAATAATAATTTAAAAAAATTTAATTAATATATTATAAAATTCTAATTTTCTATAAAATAAATATTAATTAAATTTATTTTTATAATATATATTATAAATTTCAATATATTATTTAATATTCTATTATATTTAAAATTAATAATAATTTTTAATTAAGAATTTTTAAATTTATTTTATTCCTAAATGTTTATGGGTTAATGTATTATAATATTATTTTATAAATTATTGCTAAAGATTTTTTATAAAAATATAAAAAAAATTTTAAAATAATATAATTCTATTTTTAATAATAAAATATAAAAATATATTATTAATACTTAAAAAAATTTATTTAACTATAAAATATTATTAATAATTATTTTTCAATTCTTTAGTAAATTCATTATAGAATATATAAATAATTTAATTGAAATTTATATTAATAATAATAATTATATAAAGTTTTTTTTTAAAAATTATTCCTTAATTTAATTATATTTTTTCTATTAAATCAAATTTTTTATTAAAGATATCAACTCCTAAATTTTTTTTTCCTTTACAATATATAATTTTTATTTTATATTCATTAAAGATTTTTTATTAAAATATAATTAATATAGATAAACTTCTAAAGTTACATCTAAAACATCTATTTTAATTTTAATTAATAAATTAAAATTATATAATTTAAATATAAATATAAATAAGAATAATTTCTTAAATATATTAAAAATTATTTTTTAATTAAAAATCATATCAAATTTAATTTCTATTTTAATAAATTTTAATAAAGTAGTTAATATATAATTATATTTCTTAATAAAACATCAATAATAGTTATATAATTTTAGAAAAATTTAAATATTTTTAATATTTTTAAATTCAAATCATTTTTAAATAATATTAATTTTTTTAGGGTTTATTTTGATTCCATTAATTATAACAATAACTCCTAAAAATTCATATTTAATAACTTCAAATTCCATTTTCTCAAATTCTATTTTAAAATTATATTTATCAAAAGTTTTAAGAATTTGTATAATATATTATTAATATTTTTTAAAATCTTTATTATAAATTAATATATTATTAAAGTAAACAATATAAGTTTTGTTTATATAATTTTATAAAACATAATTTATAAAAATTTGAAAAAATATAAATATATTAATTAATTTAAAAAATATAATTATATATTTAAAGAATCCATATTTATATTTAAAAACAATTTTTTAAATATTTTTTAATAATATCTAATTTAATAAATTATTATATTCTTTATAAATAATTGAAGAATTTATTAATTTATAATATTCTATTACAATTTTTAGTAATTATATTATTAAAATTTTTATAATCTATATATATTTGTAATTTATTATTTTTCTTAAATACAAATAAAATAAAATATTTAGTGGATAAACACAAAAATCAAATATATCCTTTTTTAAAAATTTTTTTAATATATTTTTTAAGAATTTCAAATTTTTTTTATATATATATATATATAAATATAAATTTAAGTATTGTTTCTTTTTTAAATAATATTTTATATATAAATTTATTAATTTTGGGTAAAATTTAATTATTAAATAATTTTTTAAATATTTTAATCCAATTTAAAATTTATTTAATTATTTTAATAGTAATATTTTAAATTAATTTTTTAATATAAATAATGATTTATTTAAAAATATAGATTTTAAATTATAATCAATAATTAATTTCTTTAATAAAAAGATATTCAATTCATCATAAATATATTTTTTTTTTATAATCATTAATTTTCTTAAAATTTCTAAATATTTAAGTATAATTATATTAAAAAAATCAGATTTTTTAAAATTTAAAATTAATATTTAAATTATAATTCCATAATCAATCATATTTTAAAATAAAATTATTATATTTAAAATTAAAAATATTAATTATTCATCATTCAAAATAATTATTAATAATAAAAATGATTTTGGTTTTATAATAGACTATTTCAAAAAAACTTTTTTTAAAAGTAATTATATTATAATAAGTAATTTTAAAAATTTTAATTAAATTATATTTAGTAATATATTTTTTTAAAATATAAATAATTTCTACACCACTATTTATAAGAATTTTAATAAAATTTTCATTAATAATATAAAATATATTATAATATTGTTTTTTGATTTGATTAAAAATTTTATTGGATTTTTTTTTAATAAAATTAAAATTGGATTGTTCAGTATATATTAAAATCCAAAATTATTTTAATTTAAATTTTTATTAAAAATAGTTTCTTTTAATATTAAAGAAAATAAATAAGTATTATAAATATTATATAATTTTTTATTATATTTAATAAATTAAATTGGTTTAATATAGAATTTTTATACATATCATTATTAATGGTTTTTAAAATAAAATTTTTTTAAATAAAATAAATAAAATTTTTTATATTTTAATAATAATAATATTTTTTAATAAAATATTTTAATAATTTTAATCCATTTTTATACATAAATAATATAAACTATTAAAAATTTATTATAAAAAATATAATTAGAAGGTATATTCTTATAAAAATAACATTTTTTATATTTTATGATGTTAAGTCTAATAATAATAATATTAAAAAATATTGATTCTTTCTAAACATCTATATTAAAAATAAAGAAATAATAATAATTAAAATTTTTTATATATTTATATTTATAAAAATTAATTATAATATAATAAATAAAAATTTAATATAATTTATGTTTATTTTATTTTCTTTATTATATATAATTATATTTTATATTTAGAATATTATTACTATAATTATTATAAAATTAATTTATTAGAATAAATTAATAAATTTTATAGAATTTATATTGGTATATTTTATAAAGTTAAATATATTTGTTTATAAATTTAGACTATAATTATTTATTAATAAAATTTATAATTTTAGTATATGTTTTTATTAGAATAATTAATTAATATTAGCATTGGTTTTTTTAATATAAATATTAAGGTTGATAAGGTTTTATAATTATAAAATTAAATTTAGTATACATTTTTTTATATATAATTTATAATTATTAAATTGGTTTTTAATATTGGGGGTTTAATTAAACAATAAAATTAAAAATTTAATAACTATAAAAAATTATTTATAATAATTAAGATTTTTTTAATAAATAATCTTGTTATAAGTTTTTAAAAAAATTATAAATATATTATAAATATCTTTTTGGGATTGGGTGTTTTTAAATCTAATTATATTTTTTTCAAATAAATAAATTAAAAAGGTAAATAGTTTATAATTCTAAATCAAAATTTTTTAGGGTGTTTTGATTAAAATTTATAATTTTATTAAGGATTTTTTAAAAATAATTAAATTGTTTGAATATTTTATAATCTTAATTATTTGGTTTGATAAACATTTTTTTATAAATATGATTATTGGGAGTGTTATATTGTTAAATTGTTTAAATAATTTTTTAAATTTTTTATATAATAATTTTAAAAAAACTGGGTTGGTGAATAATAATATTAAGATTTTTATTAAAATTTTATTAAAATTTTGAGTTTTTGGATTTAAGATATTTATTGTATTCTTTATTATATTTTTTATTATATTTTTGGTTATATTCTTTATTATATTATTTTTATAATATTTTATTGTTAATAAATTAAATATATTTTTATTATTAATTTTATAATTTTTAATTAATATAAATATAGGTTATATATTTTTTTTGTTTATAATTAAAATAAATAGGTTTATTAAATTTTTAGGGTTTATTGTTATGCTGCAAGCATGTAGATAGGTAGATAGGTAGATAGGCAGTGGGTACTTACCCACCCTGAACCGGGGCCCCTCTTCCAGGGATCACCCTTCATTCATACATCTTATACTACCCATATCAAATAGTAACATCGAGCTACTTTTTCTAAACCAATACCACCACACACTTTTACTATTAATATAAATTTCAAGTAAAGATATTATTATAGATACTAACGATAACCAGCCTGAACATTAACTACTTACTACATTCAAAACACCCTATTTGTTATTAAAAGATTATAATTATACTGCCTGCATACTACCCGATCAAGAATAACCTATCCTATCTACAAAATATACCCCATATATACTTTACTACACAGTTAATCATTTTCCAGTAAAGATATTTAGAATTAAGCAGTTCCTGAATAGTTTATATTTATTCCAATATCAAAATTATCTATTTATTTAATTATTAGTAAAGCTAGAAGCTTCATCATCACTTCTATTATTATATTTATTATTATTAATTTTCATTATCAACAGAAAAAGCATTAGTAGTCATATATAAACACACACAGTATTTATCCTGTTTTTGTTTTAATAAAAATATTAATCCTAATAGAAAAACCTGTTCATATAATAACCTACAATATATACACATATACATACCAATTATACATATATTATACATAAAACCTTAATCACCAACCTTTTCTATTCCCACCATTCTACTTTATTACTTTTATTATCTACATTCATCTGTATATATATACACATTAGTTATCTACATTCATTTATTTAAATAAACTTAAAAAATTTCCATCATAATACTACATATAATCTCTGCATTATATCTATCGCTTATATATATACATATATATACCAAAAGCCGTGTTTTAATAACAAGCAACCATATTCTAATAATAAATTACCCTAAAATTATAAAAATACTAATAAACTTTAAATAAGCTGCTAATAATAATTATATTATTATAAATTATATAATATTTTAATCTAAAAAAAGTCTACCAAAAATTAATACTTTAATAAAATAAAAAAAAACCTTTTCCTATTTTACATTTATTATTAGAAGTATACAATATATATTATTAATAATAATTTTCTTTTCTTTTTAATATTATACTTATATATTTTATCAAAGATATTAGATTAGTATTATTTTAACATCTATCCTTTAATTAATTATTAAAAATACAATATAAAATAATTTACCATTTTAATTTCTTTTATATTTAATAAATCTTTGTATTTTTGCTCTATAACAATTATATTTTTATAATAATAATATTATTTAATTTATTTAAGAATTTTATTTGGATTTTAAATAAATTTTATTTTAATATTCTAATAAAATATATATTGTTAATGGAGTCTAACTACTTTAATAAATTTTAAATTTATAGAAAATTAATATCTATAATTATTTATTTTTATCAGATATATAAAATTAATTATATGTATTAAGTAGTAAAATAGTTAATTGTTGAAAAATATAAAATCTTATATTTACTAATGAATGATAAGTTGGATAATAATTGTTAATTTATTATTTATAAATATTTGTTAATTGAAGTGATAACTATATGGTTTAATAGTGTTTACTTAAGATCAAAAATAAACAAAAATTACATACCTGTTGTGTATAAATATTATGTCCTATTTTTAAAAAATATAATTTATTATATTTGTTAAATAAAGATAAATATAATCTATATTATTAAGGTTGTTTATAAATTTATATCTTGGTTTAAGAAATTTATCATTAATATAAAGGATGTTAATTGGTATTAGGTTTTAAAATTTAATAAGATGTCTATTCAGCTTAGTGATACTATAATTATATTAAAAGTGGAAAGGTATTTTATTAAAACAACAAGAATATATAAAATAATAT
>JAJTUH010000024.1:0-21025 GCA_036971555.1 Drechslerella coelobrocha | reverse complement strand
GTAAGAATAACCTACTAATATGCCTATCTAAATACAATATATAATAGAATCACAAAACATATTATTAATGCAGAATGTAGTTATTATCACAAAACAAAATCAAATAAACTTTAATATCCAGGATACCACTAAACATTAAATTAAAATTTAGGAGATTAAACCTATTCCCAATAGTATACTATCAATCTTCAAGCCTACTAATATTAAAGATAATATAATTAAAGTTATGGAGTTCATCAAGGCAATTAAATTTATTATACTAAATAATAATTATATTAAAAAATATATACATTTATTTATCTATAATATAATCAAGAATATTTTTGTCCACAATTAATTATTTAGTTTAAGTTTTGTTAATAAAAAGATAATTAATAAATCTATAATAATATAGAAAAAGATAATCAAAAAGGATTAGATATTAATTTAAAATAATATTATATTAAAAGTATAGTTAGAAAGTTTCAATTTTAACCAAAATTATATTATTAATTTTTATTTTATTACTAAGTTAAGATTGTTGAACATAATAATTAGAATTGTATATAATAAAATATTCAAAATAATATAAATTTATAAAAGTATATAATATAAGGAGTACTATTCTACAACTAATTATACCTATGGTAATAGATTTAATAAATACTAAAGGGTATTAATAGAATTAGAAATAGACTAAAAGCATATTTAGCAAATATATAATAACCATAGAAGAATTTATAAGCAACAAACCTCCTATTCATCAACATTTTTATATAATAATAACTGTGATTACCAAAGTCACTTTATTAGCAACTTCTAAAATTAAGACTTTTAAAACCATAATTGTTATTATAGTAGTTATAGTGATAATAATTATTGCTTTAATATCTTTTAAAACTGTAATAATAGCTATGATAGAAAGTTTGGCTACTATTGAGAAAACAATTGTGATTGAGATTAATATAGTGGAGGAAGAAATTGTGGTTGTAATAATAGTCATGGCTGGGACTGTGATTAAAATTATGACCAAAATTGGAGTTAAAACTGAAATTAAAGTTATGATTGCACTCCTAAATATTGAAAACCTTTTATAATTGAATAAAAAAACAATAAAGGCCAAGCTTAGAATACCTGGAATAAAGATATAATCAATTATTATTAATATTATAATAAACATAATTATATATCTTTTAATTACAAAAATCCTATTACAAAAACCAATTTTTATTTTATAATCAATAGCTTTATAGATAATAATATCCATAAGGTTGAAAATATAAAGAAATATTACATATACATATATAAAGAAGAGGCAAAATTTAAATAAAAGGTTGAAGTATTCTATAAAAACTTACTAAACAACAGAAACAAAAATAATAATAATGGATTTATATTAGGATATTTTAAAAAAATCTAAATTATTAATCTTAATGTATACATAAATATAAATATCCTGCCTTTATATATAAGTATAACTACAAATATCCCCCAAATATTAAATTGTAAATTTACTATTTGGTTAATAAATATTTTTAAATTTATAGCAAAATTTATAAACCCAAATATTATTTAACCAAATTTAAATAAAATAAATTTAAATAACATATACTCATATATATTTAACTACTCTCCTGTTTTATCCCTTAATAACTATCTAGATAACAACTATACTACTATATAAAACTATATTATATTTATGTTAGTGAAAACAAACTTGTATAATAATTTATTCAACAAGGCGTTGTATGGCATAATTAGTAGTAATAATGGAGTATTATTATTATTACCATTACTAAATATAGAGATCAAAGAAGTATTAAAAAATGAATTACCTAAACATACACTTGGAATTAAAATGCTACCAAATAATATTCCAACTACCCCAAATAATATAATAAATATAATTAATATAATATTTACAAATAAAAGTCTTATTAATATAAAATATATATCAAAAAATAAAATTAAGAAATCTTTATAGTATACTATAAAACTAAAATTAAAAAACAAAATATATAAATATAAAATTTATAATGTAGAATTTTTAAATGCAAACAAACTATTCATACATATAAAAACCAAAAATTATTATAAAAAAAATATATCAATTAAAAAGAACAAGCCAAATAATCCTAAAATTATAATATTATCAAACAATTTCCCTTTTTTTTTAAGATTACTCCTCTATATCCTAAAAATGTTTTGGAATTATATCTATCTATATACTTTTATTTACTTTAATGATATTAATAAAGTGTTTAAGTTTACTATATTTAATATTAGCTTTAGGTATTTAGTAATAGATCTGACATTCTTGGAAATAATTATTAAGCCATATTAATCTATAATTATTATAAACTTATTATAATTATTAATAATTAGTAATTTTAGAAATAATATAGATATTATACTTAAATGGATATATATAATATTTAATTTTTTAAATATTAAAAATAAATATATGATTAAAATTTCAAAAAAATTTTTTATTAGTATTACTAAATTAAAATATAACTTATTAATTAGAAATAATATTATAGAATTGGAAGGAATCAACATTTCTATTGTTAATAAATACTTAATAATATACTGCCACAACAATATATATATACCAGTATTAATTTATAAATACAAACTATCCACTAAGTCCCCTATATATATAACTAAAACCTTAGAATTAAAACTTAGTAAATTTATGAAAATGCTATTAAAACCAATTAACTTTATAAATAAAAAATATGATTATTTGTTTTTGTTAAACAATGTAATATATAAATTGGGAATATATATATTTAATACTATTATCTATAATTAGAAGTTGAACATAATATTAATAAATAATAATAATAATAACTCTTCTATTAAATTTATCTAAAGAATTATAATTAATATTATTACCTTTGTAAAATTTTGTAATATGACCTACTAGGCTAAGGTATTTGAAGAAATTTAAAGTTTTTTTAAGGATTTTAAATTGATAAATTTTATTAAAATTGTATATATAAATGTAGATTAATTCTATATTATTATTGTAGATAACTTATTTTTGATTGTTGGAATAGTTGTGAATTTTAATATCCTAGATATTATATATATAATTATATATTAAAATATACCTTGTTTAAATAATTATATATATTTAATAAATAATATTAGCTTTAACTTTTATAAATTACAAGGTGTTTTAGATTATTTGGTATTTTCATCACTTAATGTAGATTTTGCTATCTTTGATTATAAAGATTTCAATACTATTATAACAAACATTATAACATATAATCTTGGTATTGATATTATCAAAAATCTGGCTAATAATATTAGTAATAAGATTTTTTAAATTTTTAAAACCTATAACTAAAGAAAATACTTAAGATCAATTATATATGTTAAATAATAAATGTGTATAAAAATATTAAAGAAAATATTATTTACTGTCCTTGCCTAATTAATGGATGCAAATGTTAATATAAGTAGTAAAAATTTAATGGATATTGATAAGTCTGAGGAAGGATAAGTATTAATGAATATATAAACTAATATTGGTAATAATAAAATACCAAAATTACTACTGAAATTACCTGAGACTGAACCGTTGAATAAGGCGCTGAAACCAAATACTATCCTAAATAAATACCCTAATAAAATAAAATCTAGTAGAAAAAAATAAATTATATTAAATAAAGATGAGTTTAATCTTACACTAGAGCCATTAAAAACTAATAAATAGAGTAAATGGATTAATATATAATATATATTTAAATATGATTATTTTTTTTTGTTTAATATTAAAATTGCCCTGATTGAGTTATCTATTTATAATAAAGTTAGTATTAACTGTGATAATAAAATATCAGATGGTTAAATAAATGTATTCAAACAATTTATATACTACTTTAAAATACTATTTAATAATAAGCTTGGTATTATCTGTGAATTAAAAAAATATTAGATATGTGTGTCTGTACTAAATAATAATATACTATTAAGGTTGAATATTAAGGTTAGTGAAGAAGGTAAGCACATAATTGACAAAATGTTTAATAAAAATATTGTTATTAGTTAAATAAAATTGATTGGATTAATAAATTTTCTATGGGTAATACAAATATTTATGGTTATCCATTTCTATATTGGGAAAAAGCATTTAATAATTAATATATATTTGTTTAATTAATTTATATTTAATGATATTTATCCACTATTAAACCAAAATGATATAGTTTAGTAAATAGAAAAAAAATTATAAATAAGTTACCTAAATATATTATCAACCTATTATTAACATTTTATTATTTTTAAGGATTGATTCTATATTATAATTGTGATTTATTGTAGTTATGAATAGTTCTATATAATATTTATAGGTTTTAAACAATTAATAACCCATTAATAAAAATTCCTAAACCATCTTTTTTATAATTATATGTGGAAGATATTAAATATATATATTAATAATATTATAATATATTTAAACTTATTTATAAAATATATTTTATATTTAAATAAAATATTCTCAATATTAACAAATATTAGTATAATATTAAAAACAAATAAATATTTTATTAATTACTATAGTGTAGAGTTATTGGGTAAACTTGTAGATAACTTCAAATTGAGTATTTTAGAAAGCAAGAATAAGGATATACATAATTTATTACTACTAAAGAATTTGAAGAACTTTGAGTAAATAATAAGTGTGTTTGGTTAATACTATATCAATATTTTTTTCTATATATAATGTATACAGTTATTATAAATATTAAAAATTAAATTGTTGAAAGGTGTTTTGAAGTTTAATTAAAAAAGAAAAAATTATTATAAAAATAATAAAATTAACTTTAATAATTAAAAAATAAAAATATAAGAAGATATAAAGTATGCCCTATTTATTGTACTAGGCTATTATTAAAAAGACCAGCCATTATACATCTTTATCAATTCTTTTAAGCAATAGGGTATCAATGTTGTTATGTACCAGAAGTATACCTAGGCCTGGAGTTCATAGCAGGCTAAAATATAAACAAAACTGTAGCAGCTGTTGTGGAGCAAAATATAAATGAAATTACTGATGTCTAAACCCGCACCCAATATTAATATTAATATAAGCCAAAATGAATTAATACTTATATTATTCTTAAGTTGCCAAAACTCCCTTATACAATATAAATACTGACTAATTGATTTAGAATTCTTTAATATTATTTAAATTATAAAAAAGATAGTGTATTAGGTAGAATAAAGTGATATGATTATATTTATAAATTATAAAAACCTAAAAAATATAACAAAAATATTAGGTATAATAATAATAAACCTTGGATGAGCTTTGTTGAGATAATAGGAATGGATTATTTATTTTTTATAATTTAGTAGATTTAAGATTAAATATAAAAAAGATATTAATATGGTGGTACTAGATACATTATTAAGGTTTAGATCAAAAATCAAATATAATTTTAAGGATGAAGATATCAAAATTAAAATTATATATGTAAATGTCAAAAAATACTTTACCAAAATAATATTATTAAAAATAAATAATAATTTTAAAAATATTATTAAAAATAGTTATTTAAAATATTTAAAATAGATATTTATTAATAATAAAAGTATATAAGTTGAAATTCACATATTAGTAATTAGATATAATACCCCAGCCCAAAATGTTTCTGCAGTAGATATCACCAACAATACTATACCCCCCATAAATAATAACAATAATAATAACAATGATAATAACAACATTATTAATCTTAGAGCTAGTGTACCTGTTATTTAAATCAATATTATATATTTTTAAAAATACTATAATACCTATTATATCTTGGACAAAAATATTGAATTAATATACTTTAATAATAAAAAAAGATTAATCTGTTATCTATATATATTTGACCATTTGGAATAAAAAGAACTAACACACTTAGCATATAATTATGCTGGCTACCCTAGAATTAATAGGATATTGGAGCGATTATTAGCAAACTACTACTGGTTAAAAATAAGAAAATCTATCCAGGATTATATATTAAAATATTTTAATTATTTAGAATATAAAATATATAAGTATAAACAATATGGATTATTTAAATTAATTAAAACATTTGATTTATTATTTAAGTATCTAATACTTAACTTTATTATTAAATTCCTATTATTTACATTTAGACTTACCCCAAAAAATAAATTTGATATTATTTTTACCATAATAAATAAATTTAATAAAGCAATTATACTAATTTTAGATTAAAAAATTTAAAGAAAGTATGAATAGACAAACATTTTCTATTATAATATATATAAATATTAAAAATGGCCCTTTATTATGATTTTAAATTAAAGAATAATTTTTTTATTATATTTTTAGAAATAATTTTTTAGTTGTATGGATGTTAGGATTTTAATTATTACAATATATTATTTGTTAGTAAATGGTTAAAGCAAATATATTAATTAAATAGTAGAAATTATTATATATTATTTTATAAATATAATATAAAGTAATTAAATAAATAATTTATTGGAAATTAAATTGGTCTTCAACAATACCAAAAATATAACTACGGGCTATATTTTAAACAAGTTAATATATGGACTACAACTGTAAACTATATTAAACACTGTATTGCCTGTACTTATTGATATTTAATTTACTAAATTCATTATATTTAGGGATATATACTGTGCTGATGCCCAAGACTCTATATAATTTATGAATAAAGTTATAGAAAAGTATACTAATTAGCACTATATATATTTAAATTTAAAGGTTGGAGATATAGTGTACCTATCCTTATGTAAAAACTATATTCTTTGAAACTTGTAGAATCATAATTATAATATTAGCTGCAAATTAGTTGTATAATGGGCTGGACTTTTTGAAATCTTAGAAAAAATAGGATATAAGTTTATATATTATTTAAAACTATTATTAAATTAAAATATTCACCCTGTAATTAACATTATATATCTAGAATTAGTACTTCTTGGACCCAATGAATGAGAAAGAGATCTACTAGACCCCGAATACTAAGAACTAGTTATTATGGAAGATAAAGAAGAATAGAAGATAGAGGAAATATTTAACTACTATTGCCAAAAGTTCAGCCGTGGGCCTTTAGAAGATAAATATATGGTAATCTGGTGTGGAGTGTAGTAGAGGTAATAATATGATCAATGGATATACTAAATTAATATATATGTTGATAAAATAATAATTAACTATTATTAAGTGTACCCCAAATTACCCCTACCGATACTATTGGAACAATAATTACCTTGTGTATGTTACTTGCAATAAGCAGCTGAAACTATTAAAATTATTAACAATTAATCTAATGCTATACATACTGCCCTATATGTTAACTTTGTTTTTTGGAGATATATCAAAGATTTATTATCAACTATAATTGCTATTAATTTTATCACCTATATAACCCTACATAACCACCTAATATTTACCAATTTTAAAAACCTACTATCCTAAATAATAGATATTAAAAGTAGTGCCAGAATTATAAAATAAAATAATAGCAAAATTGCAGTAATATCACAAGTTATAAACCAAAATAACAATACTAACAAAACCATATATCAATAAAATATGGGTTAAAAAAAAAATAAAACTATATAACCTAAATATATTATTTTCTTTAATATTATATAAACAATTAGATGCCATAAGTGTACATACACTTCTACTTGTATATAACAAAGATATTATAATCTTTCCATTAACAGCAATTATTATACTGTAAATATGTAAATAAATAGATAGGTAGATAGGCGGTAGGTATTTACCCACCCTGAACCGGGGCCCCTCTTCCGGGGATCACCCTTCATTCATACATCTTACACTACCCATATCATTTATTACATTATTAATTTTGTTAATTTTGGGTGGTTTTTAATTTTATAAAAATTAATTTATATATAATATGTGGGTTTTAATTTTAATTAATATTTTTTTATTGATTTTGGGGTTGTTGATGATTTAAATTAAAAGGTTGATTATTATTGTTTAAGTTTGTGGGTTTGTTTTGTGAGTTTGAGGGTTAAAATTGATTATAATTAAGATTATTGTTTTATTTAGGTTAGATAATATTAACTTTATTATTTTTATAAAGATTATTATTAAATTTTATAATAAAAAATTGTATTTTTCTATAAGTTATTTGTTTATTTAAGGTTTTGATTTTTATAATTTTTTATTTTTATTGAGATTTAAATCTTTTTTTAATATAATAAAATAGTTGATTGTTATTATATTTAGTAAGAGGGGTGTGTTAATTAATTTATTAAAAATATTTTTGAATAAATTTTATTTGGTATAGAATTTATATAAAATTTTTTCTATTTTATTCTTATAATTATAAATTTGTTAAAAAAATAAAATAAATTTAAATTATTAAATAAGTATTATAGTGATTTTAAAAATGTTTTGTTATTATTATTAAAAAGTATTTTTCTTGTATTTTTTGCGGTAGGTATTATAGGTATTGAAGATGGTTTTTTTTAAAAAAAATTTAATATATTTGATTTTATACTTGTTGTTAAAGAAGTTAATTAAATAAAAATAAAAGATATTATTTAATTGTTTAGTAAATTGATTAAGTTTATTAAATAATTTATTAAATTTAATGGGATTAATAAGTTTTATTATTTTATTATTTTAATATTTTTTAATGGGTGGTCTATTGTTTAAATTAAAGATATAGTAATTGTTGTTAGTATTGTTATTATTGTTGTTATTGTTGGAATCCTTATTAAGATTTTTAGGGTTTGATTTGGATAATTATATATGTTGTTTGTTTTTTTTATTTTTGGGGGTGTATTTAGATTAATATAAATTGGTTTATTTAATTTCTTTAATATATTTAGTGTGATTGGTTTTTATAGGTTGATTTTTATATATATAAATATTTTATTGCCTGACTGAAAGGAAGGTTCATTAATGAACTCCCATGAGAAAAGAAATCTATAGTGAAAGTTTGAAAAAAAGCAAAAAAATATGTTGTTTTTGGTGAATTTAAAAATTTGAAAATTTTGAAAACTTTATATAAATTTGTATAAAATTTTTAAAATTTTAGTGTTTTTCTATTTTTTTATAGTAATATCTATAACGTATATATAATAATGTAGGTAGCTAATAAGGTTGTAAAAGTGGGCCGGGTTAAGTTAATTTAAAGGGTTTACTATATACAGCCATGCTGACATTAGGTTCGGTCTTTTAGTCAGGTTTAAGTGCTGCACACGCAGCCTTCTAGTTAAAATTAATGATTTTATAAGTTTGAGTTTGGGTATGAATAAATATTTTAATATATTATAGAATTTAAATAATTTTTTTAAGATTTTATAAGTATTTATTGTTATCTAGAAATATAATTTTGTATTTTGATTTTTTAATAATTTTTAAAAAAATGGTTTTATTGTTGATTTGGGTATTAAAATTAATATAGAATTTGTTGTTTTTTTAAAAAAGATTGTTTTTTTTGTTGGGTAATTTTATAATTATTTTAAGTTTAAATAAAATAAATATTTTTTTTAATTATTTTTGTAGATATTGAGTTGTTTAACTAATTTGATTAAAAATATTAAAATTTTTGATAAAAATATATTATAAAGAGATATATAATTTTTTTTTTATTTATTGTTTTATATTTTAATATAATATAATTTTTAAAATTGAATTTATTTGTTAATATATATATGTTTTTTTTTGAATTAAATAAGATTAATCAAAATATTATATTTTAATTAATTATTTAATTAAATATATTTTATTTTTTATGTTTGATTTTTAATTTAAAATATTTAGATTTTTAGATTAGGAAATATATATATTGTGAGATATTAAAGATTATTGATAGAATATATAATAATAATAAGATTTAATAATAAGAGAATTAAATTATATTTAAATTGATTAATAAAAAATTAATATTTTATTAATTTTAATAATAATTTTATATATATAATAATATTTTATATAATAAATAGTAATTATATTGTTTATATATTTATATATATTTATAAAGATTTAAGATGTAAATATATTATATAATAGATATTATATAATAAAATTTAGAAATAAATAATCTAATTTATAGATAAACATTATTTGTGTTATAATTAGAATTGGAGAAAGTATAGTATATAAAATTGAGAATGGTATAACATAAAGCAAAGTATAGGTAGTTGTACTGTTAAGACCATAGGTCTGTAACAAAAAATAAATACCATTATTTTATATATAGATAATTTAAAAACATTAGTATAATAATTATAGAAACAACTTAAAGATAGAGATAAATAAAGAAAAAGAAGTAAAGATATTATTTTATATTTTTTTTGTTATTTTTATTATTTGTTTTGTTAGATAAAGTAAATATATTTTCAAAGAATTTATTTTCTTTTTTAATTTTAATTTTAATTTTATTTTTATTTGATTGGATGGAGAAGTCAATTTTTATATTATTATTTATAATTTTAATATATTTTTTTTTAAAAGTTATAAATTAATTTTTTTTTCTTTTTATATTATTTTTATTTATTTTTTTAATATAGAACTTTTAAAAATATTAATAAAGTAGCTGAAATGGGTTTGAAAGAAATTTATTTTTTTATTTAGATTAAAATAATGATCTTATTTTCATTTAATTATATTTTAATTACTTTGATTTTTGGTTATATATGATGATGATATTATAAAGAAGGCATAAAAAAATAATGTTGTAAGGGGAATATAAAATAATATTATTATTAATATTAAAATTTTTGATAGTGTTATTGGACTTTTTCTATATTTTTTTTCCCAAATTGCCTTTGTTTTTATTAATTTATTAACCAATTTATTTAATGAATATTTATAACTTTATTTATTAAGCTTAGTTTTCTTATTAATTTTTAATAATTTATTATTGTTTTTTAATTTATTTTTTGTTATAAATTTATTTTTTATAAATTTTATTTTAATAATTAGTTTTATTTTATTCTATTCTATTTTTAATTCTTAAAATTGCTATTGTTAAATTGTATTTTTTGATAATAGTAATAATATATTTTTTTTTTTTTATAGGGGGGTTTTTAATAGTATGTTGATTTATAAAATTATAATTTAATAATAGAGAGTGTTTAATAGTAAAATGTTTTAATAATAGAATATATTTTTTTTTAAATAAAATTGAAAAAGGTTTAATTCTAATTAAATATTTAATACTATAATAAGATATTAATTTTTTATTTTATAAATTGATTTTTTATTAATCTCAACCTTTGAAAACCATTTTAATAATATTTATATTATATATAAATTAATATCTTTTAGAATAATAGAAATATCCATTTTTTATATATTATATATAATAATTTATTAATATATAATAAATAATCTTATAATCTTATTAATTAGTTAATAAATAAATCCTTTTAGAGAAAATGCTTGAAATATATATATTTGTTTTTTTAAAATAAAAAAATAATATTTTTAATAAAATATAATTAAAAATTATGATTTTATATTATATACACTATAAAATAAAAAAATATATTTTAATAATATATATAAATATTATATTTACTATATAAGAACAAAATATTTTTAAAATATTTATATCAATAGTATATATATATTTCCTATAATCCTACCTGTTTAATTTTATTTTATTTTATTTATATCTTATTTATTTTATTATATCTTATTTATTTTATTATATTTTACTTATTTTATCCATTTATAGAACTTCTTTTTTTAACATCACCTTTATTATATTGCCCCCCTTTTTATTATAATAACAAAGATTAAAAAAATGTTTGTATATATGTTTATAAAGTTAAAAAAGTTATTGATAATTAAAATAATAATATTAACAATAACAAATAAACTGGTTATAAAATTATATAAATAAAAGCCAAATAATTAATAAAATAAATTTAAAAATAATTATTATTTTATATATAGCATAATATTTCTAACTTATAATTAAATAATTGTAATACTTATAGAAATCTATAAATACTAAAAATTAATAAATTTATTGATTTTCTACTTATTATTTAATAAATTAATGAAAAAAATTATATTAAAAACAGCTTATAAGTAGAAATATAATAAAATTTTTAAATTCCAATCTGTAATTTTAAAAATTATTTAAAAAGTTATAAAATATTTTATTATTAAAAAATTTAAGTATAAATTATTTTAGAAAATTATGGTTTTCTTTGATTATTAATTAAATCATTTTTCCAATTTATAATAAATTTATTATTTATGTTAAATATATAATATTAAAAATTAAAAATATCTATTTTTAATATTATATAATATAACTTTTTAAACCTAAAATTAATATTAAACCTTAATTTATTTTTATTTTCTTTTTTGTTTAAATATTAATATTTAAATAAAATTTTAAAAATTTAAAGAATAAGATTTAAAATTTATTTTAATTATATTTTTTATAATATATTTATAATATATAGATTTTAAATTATAAATTAAAATAATTTATTTTAATTTAAAAATATATTTTTTATAATAAAAATAAATATATTATTCTATATATAATATTATAAAGAAATTGTTAAAAAGTAAAAATTATATTATAAAAATATTATAAAAATAAATTAAAGGGGGTATTATTTTACATATAGATATAATAGGTTTGATAAGATTTAAAATTATAATTTTTTAAGACAATTAGGCTTTTTTCTTTTTTTTTTAGTAAATAATTTTTTAATAAATAGTTTTTATTATTTAGAATAGTTTTTTAGTTCAGTTCGGTTTTTGGATTTAAAAACCAAAAACCGAGATGGATAATATTTTTTTTGAAGAAACCGAACCAAACCGCCCCATGTCATTCTCTATTAATGATATTCTATAATTAAATAAATTCTTTTAAATATTAATAAAATATTTTTATATTTTATTATTGAAAATAGAATTATATTATTTTAAAATTTTTTTTATATTTTAATAAAAAATTTCTAACAACAATTTATAAAACAATATTATAATATATTAATTTATAGATATTTAGGAATTAAACAAATTTAAAAATTTTTAATTAAAAATTATTATTAATCCTGAATGTAATAAAATATTAAGTAATATATTAGAATTTGTAATATATATTATAAGAATAAGCCCAATCAACACTTACCTTATAAAAAATTATAATTTTATAATATATTAATTGGATTTTTTTAAATTATTATCTATAATTTTATTTAAGAAATGTCTTACTTAAGAAACCCTTTTATAAATATAATTTATAATAAAGTCTTAATCATTATTTATAAATTTAATAAAATAATAATATTTAAATTATAAAATTTTAAATAATCTATTTAAAAATTTAAACAAATATATTTTAAATAAATATTCAATCAATACAATTTATAAGTTAAATATATCTATAATAGAAATATATTATTCTTTAATAAATTTTGGAATTTAATTAAAAATTAAATTAGAATTAAACTCAATATTATTAGAGAATGACATGGGTCGGTTTAAACTATAAACCGAACCAAACCATTGTGCTAAGCTTGGGCATGGTTTGGTTTGGTTTATAAGCTTAGCAGAGCGGTTTGGTTCGGTTTAGATTGATTATTTTGACGTAATTATTTTTAATTTTAATAAAATATTGATGTCTATATTGTATATATAATATAAAAAATATTATAGTAAAATTATATTAGAAATCATATAATATAAAATATAATAAAATTAAGATTTATTATATTTTAAGTTATTTTTTGAATATATAATTATACAATATCATTAATAGAATTAATAGTATATTTTTGTTTAGTAAACAGTATTATATTTTTTAAATTTATAAATTTAATATATATTTTATTATATAGTTTATTATTATATAAAGTTGTTTTCTATTTAAATAATTCTTTTTTATTTACAGGTAATAATTTAATTAATTAAAAACTTTAATAAATTATCAATATTATTAAAATTAATAAAAATAGTTAATACTAAAAAAAAAAAATATATTATGTATAATTTAAAGTTTTAATCAATTATGCTACCAAGTTATAATATTTTATACTTAATTAAAAACTTGTTTAATATCAATAAAAATTATTAATATTATAAATATATTATAAACTATAAATAAAAATATAAAATATTTATAGTTAAATATTTATTATTATTTTTTAAAATAAAATTGGGTTTCAATTTTAAAAAATTAATTAATTATATTCAAAATTTATATATAGAATAATAAAAAAAAAACTTATTATTTTTTAATAAATATAAAACTCTACTTCATTATATTATTCTATATTTTAAAATAATAAGAATCAACTCTATTAATAACTATTTTATAATTAATTAAAAAAATTTAAATATAATTTATTATCTAAAATTTAAAAACCATTATTTTATATAAAATAATATATATTATTAAAATATTTATATATAACACTTAAGATTTTATTTTTATTATAATTTTATTTATAATATTTTAAAAATTTATTTTAATATTTAATTTTATATATTTTATTTTAATTTAATAAAACATAAAGACTTAATTTAATCCTAAAATTAAAAATTATTTTTAAATTATATAAAATACTCTTTTTTTATTTTATTTTATTATAATATTAATTTAATTTTTTAATATTATTTTTTAGAGTATTTTTAAGATTTATTTTTTAAATATTAGATTATTTTATAAATTATTTAATATAGATTTCTATATAATCAAATAATTTATTATATATTTATTAAATAGAACAAATAATTAATTAATTTAATGTTAATAAAAGTAATATATATTTATAAAATAACTATAGAATATTAACCATATATTTTATTTAATTAGATTTATTATTTATAAATAAATAATATTATTAATTTTTATTATTTAATAATTTTATTTATTTATAAATAATTATTTTTAATCAAAAAAAACAAATAAATATTATTAAAATAAAATTTTATTTTATACAAATATTAATATATAATTTAATTAATTAAATAAATTTATCAATATTTAATATTTTTTTTAAAATAATTTAACTTTCAAACCCTTTTTATAATTCTTTAAATTACTCCAAATAATTAAGAAATATTATAATTATTTTACATAATATATATATTTATTATTTTATTTAATAAAATTAAAAAAGAAAAAAAAAGATATTATTCTATATATAAAAAAAAACTTTATCTTATTATAAAAAGAA
Organism: Drechslerella coelobrocha; assembly: GCA_036971555.1. Taxonomy (NCBI): domain Eukaryota; kingdom Fungi; phylum Ascomycota; class Orbiliomycetes; order Orbiliales; family Orbiliaceae; genus Drechslerella; species Drechslerella coelobrocha. The sequence goes on along the minus strand of JAJTUH010000024.1, from coordinate 5,833 downwards.
TCTTTTAAAATAAAATAAATATAATCTTAAACTTTTTAAATTCTTTAACCTTTAAAAATTTAAAAAGATTTTCAACATCAAAAACACTTTTAATATTATTAATAAAAACATTAATTATTAATTAAATAATATAAATAAAACAAAATAAATATAATTAATTTTTATCCTATATAAAAAATATTTATAAAATAATTTTTTATAAAATTTTTTAAAAATTATTATTATTTTTATTTGTTAATAATTTCAAAATATTAATTTCTTTATTACTAAAATATTAAATAAAAAAATCTACTATTATTTAATTATTATTAATATTATTAATAATAACTATATATAAACAACCCTTTAAATTATAAATTTTTATAATTTATAAAATTATTTTAATAATATAATTCCCTATATACTTTTTTATTAAATGTTTAAAACTAATTAAATATTTTTATAAATTTTATTTTTTATTTATTTAATAAGCAATAATTATAATAAATAAAAATTTATTTAAAAACATTCAAACATTAAAAACAATTAATACTTTTCTATTTTATGAAATATATTTTTAAATATATTTTTTTATTATATACACTTTTTTATTAAAAAATATTTTTAATTTTTTTGTAAATAAAATATTTATATTAAATTATAACAATTTTAAAAAATTAAAAAATTTTGATTAATCAAAAAATAAAAACAATAAATTATTTATAATTATTATTTTAAAAAACTATATTCTAAATATTTTTAACAAATATATTATTTTTTTAGTTTATTAAACACAATTAATTTTTATTTTAAATAAAATATTTTATATTTATATATAAAATAATAATTTATATTTTTATTAATTAATAAAAATATTATTATCAATTTTTTTCTAATAAAAACTATAACCTATTTGTATTATTAATTTTTTATATAATTCTCCATCATAAATATTTTATTTATATAAATTTAAAAATAACTTAACAAATATTTATATAATTAATAAAAAATTTTAAATTTTTTAATTTTAATATTAATAACTTTATTAAAATTTTTCTAAATATTCAATAATTTATAAAAATTAAAACTAAATAACTAATATAACTTTAAATCTTCATCAATATTATAATATATTATTATAAATTTAATAATTTATTATTATTTTAAAAAAATATTTTTTTTATTAAATTTAAAAAAAAAAAAAATAATTTAATATTTTTTTTAATTCAAACTAAAAACTTTTGTTTATTATTAAATCCATCATTTTTTTTTAAAATATAATTAATAATTTTTTAATTTAAAAATAAAAAATAATTTTAAAACATTTAAATAATTAATTTTATATATTTAAATTAATATTATTTTATATATATATAAAATAGTTAATACCTAATTTACTAAACATATAAATTAATATATTATCTTTTAAAACTATTTTAAACATAATTAAAATATTTTTTTATTATTTTTACTATAAATCCTTTAAAATTATTAATAAATTAAAAATTAACATCCAAATATTTATTTTATTAATATTTATAAAAAATTTTAATTTTTAACACTATAATATAAAATTTCAATTATATTAATTAATATTTTTTTAATAATTATTTATTAAAATATTTTTAAATAATATCAATTAAAACAATAATAATAAATATTACCACATTATCTATTTAAACAATAAAATAGATTATATTATTAAATATTATTATATTTACAACAACAATATATTCTATAAATTTTTAAAAAATAATTAAAAACTATTAATTAAAAAAATCATTAATATTAAATAAAAAAATATTTTTAAAAATAATATATAGATTAAAAACAAAATCTTAATATTATTATTTAATAATAAATACAATTAACATATATATAATTTAGATATTTAATAATTTAATTATAAAATAGGATTTTAACATTTTAAAAAATAATAATAATATTAAAATATTACAAATACTAATTTTATTATCCCAATCACATTTTTTATTATTTTTATTACTTATTATATTAAAAATAAATTTAATTAAATAAAAATATTAAAATAAATAAATTAAATTATTTTTATTTAATATTAACTCAACAAATAATTAAAATGTTTTTCTTATCTTTATAACTATAATTAATCTTAAAAACAATTAAATTTTTTATTTTTTCTATATTTATACCTTTTTTATATTTATTACTAGAAGGCTGCTGTCGCAGCACTTAAAGCCCGACTATACAGTACTCTACACTTTTACCATTAATAATAGCATATAAAGTAATTTACGCTAATTAATAAACTTTATTTGGCTGCACAACCTCTTCAATCTCCTATCAGACCACAAATAATATTTGTGGCAGCCACCAATATAGCAGTATAATATGGCTAAGAAGGCTGTAAATTGTGGTTGTGAATTGCGACTGTACAACATTTTTTTGGTTGATCACTAACCCACCAGAATTTGTTGATAAAGCCCCCCGCAAGCGGATGGAACTACCAAAATCCCTCCCTTACAGTCGGGCATATAAATTATTATATTTATAATATTTATTTTAATTAGTTTTATATATAAAATAACATTAATAAATTAGATTTTTCTATTTTTTAAATTAAATTTAATAATTTAATAATAAATAAAAACAAACACTATTACTTTATATATAAATAATTTAAAAATGCCAATATAATAATTATAAAAATAATTCAAAAATAAAAACAAATAAAATAAAAAAATAAAAACACTATTTTATATCTTTCTTATCATCTTTATTATTTATTTTATTAAATAAAGTAAACACATTCTTAAAAAACTCATTTTTTTTTTTTTCAATTTTTTCTTCCTTTTTATTTTTATTTAATTAAATAAAGAAATCAATTTCTACATCATCATCTATAATTTTAATAAATTTTTTTTTTTAAAAATTACAAACCAACTCTTTTCTTTTTTTTACATTATTTTTTTTTTTTTTTTTTAATACAAAATTTCTGAAAATATTAATAAAACAATTGAAACAGATTTAAAAAAAATTTATTTTTTTATTTAAATTAAAGTAATAACTTTATTTTCATTTAATTATATTTTAATTACTTTGATCTTTAGCTATATGTGATAATAATATTATAAGAAAAATATAAAAAAATAATATTATAAAAAAAATACAAAATGATACTATTATTGATGTTAAAATTTTTAATAATGTTATTAGATTTTTTCCATATTTTTTTTTCCAAATTGTTTTTGTTTTTATTAATTTATTAACTAAGTTACTTAATAAATATTTATAACTCCATTCATCAAATTTAGTTTTTCTATTAACTTTTAACAATTTATTATTATTTTTCAATTTATTTTTTATTATAAACTTCTTTTTCACAAATTTCATTTTAATAATTAATTTTATTTTGTTTTATTTATGTTATTTATAAAAGATATTTTTATTATAAAATAAACTTAATTTATATAAATATAATTTTAATATAATTATCTAATTCTATATTTAAAAACATTTTATATAGGATTATAATTAATATAAGAATTTTCTATACAATATTATTCTTCTGTATAAAAAACTAACCTTCACCTCATTTATATTTATACCTTATATTTATTTTATGTAAAATTAAAAATTATATGGATTTTAACCTTAAAGAAAAAAGATAATATCACAGATTTATAATCTTAATAATATAAATATTTATATCTTATTTTATATTATATTATTTTTAGTCTTATATACTATACTTTCTCCAACTCTAATTATAATATAAATAATGTTTGTTTATAAGTTTAATTATTTATTTTTAAATTCTATTATATAATATTTATTATATAATATATTTGTATTTCAGACTTCTGTAAATATATAAATATTTATAAATTAAATTATTTGTATGCTTATATAATTATATACAAATATATAAATAATATAATTATTATTTATTATATAAAGCATTATTATATATAAAACTATTGTTAGGATTAAAAAAGTATTAATTTTTTATTAATTAACTTAAATACAATTCAATTTTTTTATTATTAAATCTTATTATTATTATATATTTTATCAATAGTTTTTAATATTTTGTGATATATATACTTCTTGTTTTGAGAATCTAGGTATTTTAGATTGAGAGTTAGATGTAAGAAGTGAAACATGTTTAGCTGGACAGCCAGCTAAAGTGTAACATATATATTTAAAACCTATTAACTTATATTTAATTATTTAAAAAAAAATGGGGATAAGTTATTTTGGTTTCTTAGCCATCCAAAACAACTATTAATAAACTAGAATTCACATAACCTTCTATCAACAATCTACTATTTTATAAATTGGTTTTAGATTAAAGAATATTTTTTCAAAAACCTTATTATTTAATAAATTTTTGCCTATTTTAAAAATGGGAGATGTTTAAATTTTTATGGACTAATTAATTTTAAGGTCCTAAGATTTTTTAAGTTTTTTTAATTTATTTTAAATAAAGAAATAGGCAGGCTTTTTTAATATATTATATAATTTAATATTATTAAATATTAAAATAAAAATAGAAGGAAGGTAAAGGATTGTCTTTTGAGATTATTTTTTTATAATTTGTAGTATATTGATATTGGAACCAGAACCGGTTTTTTTAACAAAAATAAATTTAAAAAGAGGTAAGGATTTTGTAAAATCTTATAAGAATTTTAAATCCTTAAGCAAAACCACATTTTTAATATCCTCCAAATAGTTATTATTAAAAAATAGAAAAATATTATATTTTTTATAAAACTTATTAGCCTATATTTCTTTAAAATCCATAGAAAAAATAAAAAATAAATTTTTAATAAAAGGTAGAAAGAGAAATATCAACATGATAATTGTTAATAACAAGTAGACATTAAAACTTTAAAAAATATAAAAAAATAATAGAATTAAGACAATAAAGAAAATAGAAATAAAATAATATAAATTAAAAAAAGGGGGGTAAATTATTAAAAAAAATAAAAAATGTTTAAAAACAAAAAAAACATTCTATATTGTAGGTTAAAAAATATAATGTGTTATCTATATGATATTATAAAATAGATAAAAAGAAAATTATAAAATAATTTATATAGAAAATTTATAAAAGAAAATTTAAATATTTTTTTATTTATATTTTTAAAATTAACACAATTAAGATCTAGAATTTTATAAATTAATAAAATAAAATGTTATGCCTTTTTTACCTAACCAATAATATACAAAAAAAAAGACAATAGGCCTACTTAAATAACAAAAATATTAAGATTAAAATTAAATAAAATAATATAATAAAAAGATTTTTAAAAAGTTGATAATATTTAAAATATTATATAAAATATATAAAATTTAAAATATTATAAATTTTAAAATAAAATAAAATAAATAAAAACTAAATTAGATAAAAAAATTATTCTAATTTGAATTTTCTACCTTATTTATTATTATAAATTTATTAATAGTAATATTAGTTATAGATAATAAGATTGCTTTTTTGGATAATTAATATAATAAATTTTATAAATAATTAAAATAATTTTTTATTTTTTTTTTATTATTTATAATTTTTATTATAGAAAATGTTATAGAATTTAAAATGATTTAAGAAAGGTGGTGATTATAAAATTATTTTAAAAAATGAAATAGAATTGGAAATAATAAAAAATAATTTGGTTTTTCTAGTTTTAAAAAAAGAAGATCCATAATCTTTAATAATCTAAAAATAGAATAAATAAAAAATTTATATAAAAGATTCTAGGATAATTATTATTTTTTATATTTTTTTTAACATTTAAACAATTTTAACATTATATTTTATAAACAAACAATTGAAATTTTAAAAAAAAAAATTAAAAAAAAACTAATA
>JAJTUH010000023.1:21070-45925 GCA_036971555.1 Drechslerella coelobrocha | reverse complement strand
TAATAACAATAACAATAACAATAACAACAATAACAACAACAACAATAATAATAATAATAATAAAAAAAGAAAAAAATATTAAATTTATAAATATTATTAAAATCTTTTATTAAATATTAAAAAATTATTAACATCATTTAATTATATACCTAAATTTATTTTAGATTATTAATAAATTTAATAAAATTAAAATTTCCAAATTAATTAATATTAATAATAATATTATTAATAATAATTTTTAAATAAGAAGATTAAATAAATATTTATTTAAAAATATATATAAAATATTAAAAGTTTTTTAAAAAATCTAAACAATCAATCAATATTTTGATTTATTAAATTTATAAAAATTATAATAAAATTTAATCATTAAAATTTTAACCCTACCTATAAACATTTCTAATTAAAAATTAAAACCAAAATATTATTTAAAAATAAATAAAATTAATATATAAATTAAAATTTTATTAATATCTATTACCAAATTATATATATTTTATAAAAATTATCCTAAAAATAAACTATAAAATTATCAACACTTATTTTAATATTAATATAAACTAAAAAAAATATAATATTATTATTTAATATTTAAATAAATTATATAATATTCCAAATCTATTATTAACTATTATCCATTTAACCAACAATAATAGGATTTTTATAATATATAAAATAAATATCATTAATTATATTATAAACAAATAGATTTTTATTAACTAAACAAAATTAAATCTACAATAAAAAAAAAAATTAATTAAAAAAATATTTTTATTTATATAATTTAGGTAAATAGATATTATAATTATCTTTAATATTTAAAAAAACAAAAGAAATTTATTATTAATTAATAATAACCCTATTATATTTATTTTTATTATCATTAAAAAGTTAATCTTTAATATTTTTAAAAAATAAAAAAAATTATTAAAATCAACAATTTATATCTATATAATAAAAAATATTATTATTTTTAAAAATAATTATTTAATCAATTATAAAACTCAAATACAAAACCATAGATATTAAAAAATTATTTTTAAAAAATTTAAAATTAAATAAAAAATTTTAAAATTTTAAAAAAAAATCTTAATTATTATAAAAAATAAATAAATTCTCAAAACATTTTATTAAACTTTAACCATTTATTAATAAATATTTTATTTTCAAATATAATTAAAAAAATTAATATTAATTTAATAAAAAAATTAATTAACATCACCATTTATTATTTTTATTTTAATAATTATACTATTTAAACAAATATTATATCAAATATTTAATATCTTTTTAAAAATTAAAAAATTATATTTTCAATATTATTAATTTATAATTATATTATTCTAGAAATAATTATTTTAATTAGATTAAATATTATTATTATTATTATTTATAATAATTTATTATTTTGTATTTATTTGGTAAAAAATTATATATAGTTTAAAAATATCATTAATTACTAAATTTATAGAAAAATAATAATAAATAATAATTTATAAATATAATTATTAAACTATATATATATAATAGATAATATTATTAATTTTATTGAGTTTCTACCTTATATTATATATATTTATATATATCAAAATAACACATTAGATTCTCTATTATTAAAAAAAATAAAATATTTAAATCTAATATATATATTAAAAAGTATTATTAATCTCAACTATATTAAATAAAACATTAAATAGATAATAAAAGATTTTAAAATAATTATTCAAAAATATATTATATTTTATAAAAATTTTAAATTAAATATATAAATATATATTAATAAATTAATTTATATCAAATATTAATTATCTTCAATATTTTTTAAATTATTTTTAAAAATAAAATATTTTGATTTTATATATTTATATGTTTCTTTTTATTTTAAAAATTAATTATTATATTTATTGAAATAATCTTCAATATTTTAAATCAAATATTCACTATTTTTTATAATTTTTTAATCTTTTTTATAATATTTTTGCTTTTGTTGTAATATACCAAACTCACTTATTTACTATCAACCTCTGAACATCATACAATTGCCTCTGGTAATCCTTACATCCTCAAATAGTTGTATAGCTGTCCTCTAGTGGCCACTTTTTTTTTGTTGATGTAGGGAATTCTTGTATTAATTATAATCTTATATAAGATGGTTTTAGATATAAAATTAGGTGATTATGTTGGAGTTGTATTTATATAGACTGGGTCTATTTTATAATAACATTGTATTTGTAGATAATGGATAATATAAACAAAAAATATATAAAAAATAGTAATTAAAATCAAAATAAAAATAAAAATTTAAATTTAAAATAATTTATAATGTAATATTTTTAATTAATTAAATGTTTGTTGAATGAACAAAACAGAAATCAAAATAAATTTTTTATTAATATTGGAGTGTTTAAGTTGATTAAATTAAAAAATCTGGTGTTCTAGTGTTTATTCTGTGTGAATATTGTATTCGGAATAATTATTTTTGTGTTGTGATGTTGGGAAATATTAATTGTTTTATTTGTATTCAAAATAAATAATAGGATTATTTTGTTAATTTTTGTAAATATTTTTCTTAGTGTTTGAGAATGGATTTGGTTAATGGTTTTTATAGTGAAACAACTAGATTATTAAATTAATAAAAAGGAGAAAGAATTAGAAGATTTGAAAAAAGAATAAATGGTTGTTTAATAAAAGATCACACAATTTCAAATAAGAATTATTTGGAAATAAAAAGAGTTTTATTAATTTAAGGTAAAACATGTGGAGATAATTATTTATAAAAAAGATTTATTAAAATAAATAGTAAAAAAGGATGAAATTAATCTAGTTAAATTTTAGGATAATATGAATATAATTTTTTTTAAAAAAGAAATAAAAAGAATTTGTTAAAAATTATTTAATAATATTATATTAGTTTAATAATTTTAAATTTTATTTTTTTAATTATCTATATTCTTATTTTATAAATTATAATATAAAATTTTAATTAAAATAGGTTTAAATAATATCTAGGAATATATTATTTTTTAATATTTAAAAATTATTTTATAATCTATAAAATAATAATTATTTAATAAAATATTTATTTTTTTTATTAGATTTATTAAAGATTTTTTTGAATTTGTATTTAATATAGTTTTTAAATTCTAATTCTTTATTATTAAAGTCTTTTTTTAAATCTTTTGGAGCTGGTTCTAAGAGTAAAATATAAAAAGATTAATAGATGTATGTGGATTTTAAAATTTTAAGTTTAAAAGTATTGTTGTTGAATTTCTTTATAATTATAAAAAGTCTATATTTTTAATAATTAAATTTTTTATTGTGTTGTTTTTTGTGTTTAATGTATTTAGTAAATAAATATATTTTATTTTTTTTTTTTAAAAATAATATTTCTATTTTTTTCTAATTATAATAATATAATATATATTTAATCATAAATTAAAGGTTTTTTTGTAAATTATTATAAAATTTCTTTATATTATTAACATGTTTATCTACTTTTAGAATTATTTTTTTAAATATCAAAAATAATAATATTATTATAAAATTTTATTTTTTAAACATTTTATAAGGTATATATTTAATAATTAAGTATTTTAATATATTATATATAAATTTAAAATTAAATTGTAACTTAACCCAATTATTTTAAGTTATATTTAGAAAATTGTATAATTATATTTTAATTATTTAAATAATTTATTTAGTAAATTTATTTATTTAAATATGTTTTTTATTAATAATGTTAAATTTAATTTTAGTTTGGTTTTTAATTAAATTCTAGAATTTATTAAAAAATAGTATATTTTTATTATAAATATGTTTAATTTATAAATTATATTGATTGAATATTTGTTTGAAATATATTTATTCAAATTTTTAAATAAATTATTTAAAATTCTATAATTTAAGTATTACTATTTTGCTAAATTTATAAATAATAATTAAAATTTTATTATAAATTATATTTATAAAGAAATTTCTTGAATAAAGTATTCCTTAAATAAAATTATAAATAATAATTTAAAAAGGTTTAGTTAATATATTGTGAAATTATAATTTTCTATAAAATAAATATCAATTAAATTTATTTTTATAATATATATTATAAATCTTAATATATTATTCAATGTTTTATTATATTTAAGGCTAATAATAATTTTTAATTAAAAATTCTTAAGTTTATTTAATTTTTAAATATTTATAAGTTAATATATTATAATATTATTTTATAAATTATTATTAAAAATTTTTTATAGAAATATAAAAAAAATTTTAAAATAATATAATTCTATTTTTAATAATAAAATATAAAAGTATATTATTAATATTTAAAAAAATTTATTTAATTATAAAATATTGTTAATAATTATTTTTTAATTTTTTAATAAATTTATTATAGAATATATAGGTGGTTTAATTAAGGTTTGTGTTAATAATAATAATTATATAAGGTTTTCTTTTAAAAATTATTTCTTAATTTAATTATATTTTTTTTAAGTTAGGTTTTTTATTAAGGGTATTAATTTTTAAATTTTCTTTTTTTTTATAATATATAATTTTTATTTTATATTTATTAAAGATTTCTTATTATTGTATTTGGTATCTGCTAAATATTTTGGTAATAAGGAAAAATGTAAAATTTTTATAATTAAAATATATTATAAAAAGTTTTTTTATTTATAAATATATTTTTTATGTTTGGTATGTTTTAATAATAATTATAAATTCTTTATTATAAATAGGATATTTAAGTTCTGTAGTATTAAATTTATAAAATAAATAAACAATAAGATATTATTTTTTATTAAAATATAATTAACATAAACAAGTTTTTAAAACTATGTCTAAAATATTTATTTTAATTTTAATAAGCAACCCAGAATTATATAATTAGAGTATAAATACAAATAGGAATAATTTTTTAAATATATTAAAAACTATTTTTTAATTAAAAATTATATCAAATTTGATTTTTATTTTAATAAATTTTAATAAAATAGTTAACATATAACTATATTTTTTAATAAAATATTAATAATAATTATATAATTTTAAAAAGACTTAAATATTTTTAATATTTTTAAATTTAAATTATTTTTAAATAATATTAACTTTTTTAAAATTTATTTTAATTTTATTAATTATAATAATAGTTTTTAAGAATTTGTATTTAGTAATTTTAAATTTTGTTTTTTTAAATTTAATTTTAAAATTATATTTATTAAAAATTTTAAATATTTATATAATATGTTATTAATATTTTTTGGGATTTTTATTATAAATTAATATATTATTAAGATAAATAATATAAATTTTGTTTATATAATTTTTTAAAATATAATTTATAAAAATTTAAAAAAATATAAATATATTAATTAATTTAAAAAATATAATTATATATTTAAAAAATTTATATTAACATTTAAAAATAATTTTCCAAATATTTTTAAATAATATTTAGATATTATAATAAACAACAACAATATTTAATTTAATAAATTATTTTATTTTTTATAAATAATTAAAAAATTTGTTAATTCATAATATTCTATTATAATTTTTAATAATTATATTATTAAAGTTTCTATAATCCATATATATTTATAATTTGTTATTTTTTTTTAATATAAATAAAATAAGATATCTAATAAATAAATATAAAAATTAAATATATCCTTTTTTAAAATTTTCTTCAATATATTTTTTAAAAACTTTAAATTCTTTTTATATATATATATATATAAATATAAATTTAGATATTATTCTTTTTTTAAATAATATCTCATAGATAAATTTATTAATTTTTAATAAAATTTAATTATTAAATAATTTTTTAAATATTTTAATCTAATTTAAAATTTATTTAATTATTTTAATAACAATCATTTAAATTAATTTTTTAATATAAATAATGATTTTTTTAAAAATATAAATTTTAAATTATAATTAATAATTAATTTTTTTAACAAAAAAATATTCAATTTATTATAAATATATTTCCTTTCTATAATCATTAATTTTCTTAAAATTTTTAAATACTTAAATATAATTATATTAAAAAAATTAAATTTTTTAAAATTTAAAACTAATATTTAAATTATAATCCCATAACCAATCATATCCTAAAATAAAATCATCATATTTAAAATTAAAAATATCAACTATTCATCATTCAAAATAATTATTGATAATAAAAATAATTTCTATTTTATAATAAACTATTTTAAAAAAACTTTTTCCAAAAACAATTATATTATAATAAATTACTTTAAAAATTTTAATTAGATTATGTTTAATAATGTATTTTTTTAAAATATAAATAATTTCTACACCACTATTTATAAAAACTTTAATAAAATTTTTATTAATAATATAAAATATATTATAATATTATTTTTCAATTTAATTAAAAATTTTATTAAATTTTTTCTTAACAAAACTAAAATTAGATTGTTTAATATATATTAAAATCCAAAATTATCTTAATTTAAACTTTCATTAAAAATGATTTTTTTTAATATTAAGAAAAATAAACAAATATCATAAATATTATATAATCTTTTATTATATTTTATTAATTAAATTAATTTAATATAAAATTTTTATACATATTATTATTAATAATTTTTAAAATAAAATTTTTCTAAACAAAATAAACAAAATTCCTTATATTTTAATAATAATAATATTTTCCAATAAAACATTCTAATAATCTCAATCCATTTTTATATATAAATAATATAAATTATTAAAAATTTATTATAAAAAATATAAATAAAAAATATATTTTTATATAAATAATATTTTTTATATTTTATAATATCAAATCTAATAATAATAAGGTTAAAAAATAATAAATCTTTTTAAACATTTATATTATAAATAAAAAAATGATAATAATTAAAATTTTTTACATATTTATATTTATAAAAATCAATCATAACATAATAAATAAAGGTTTAATATAATCTATATTTATTTTATTTTCTTTATTATATATAATTATATTTTATATTTAGAATATTATTATTATAACTATTACACAATTAATTTATTAAAATAAATTGATAAATTTTATAAAATCTATATCAATATATTCTACAAAATTAGATATATTTATTTATAAATTCAAATCAAAATCATTTATTAACAAAATTTATAATTCCAATATATATTTTTATTAAAATAATTAATTAATATTAATATTAATTTCCTTAACATAAATATTAAATTTAATAAGATTTTATAATTATAAGATTAAATTTAATACATATTTTTTTATATATAATTTATAATTATCAAATTAATTCTTAATATTAAGGATTTAATCAAACAATAAAATTAAAAATTTAGTGATTATAAAAAATTATTTATAATAATTAAGATTTTTCTAATAAATAATTTTATTATAAATTTCTAAAGGAATTATAAATATATTACAAATATTTTTTAAAAATTAAATATTTTTAAATTCAATCATATTTTTTTTAAATAAATAAATTAAAAAAATAAATAATTTAAAATTCTAAATCTAAATTTTCTAATATATTTTGATTTAAATTTATAATTTTATTAAAAATTTTTTAAAAATAATTAAATTATTCTAATATATTGTAATTTTAATTATTTAATTTAATAAATATTTTTTTATAAATATAATTATTAAAAATATTATATTATTAAATTATTTAGATAATTTTTTGGATTTTTTATATAACAATTTCAAAAAAATCAAATTAATAAATAATAATATTAAAATTTCTATCAAAATTTTATTAAGATTCTAAATTTTCTAATTCAAGATATTTATTATATCTTTTTTTATTTTTTTTATTATACTCTTAGTTATATTCCTTATTATATTATTTTTATAATATTTCATTATCAATAAATTGGATATATCTTTACTATTAATTTTATTATTTTTAATTAATACAAGTATAAATTATATATTTTTCTTATCCACAATTAAAATAAACAAATTTATTAAATTTCTAGATTTTATTACATTATTAATTTTACTAATTCTAAATAATTCCTAATTCCATAAAAACAAAACTATATATAATATATGGATTCTAATCTTGATTAATACTTCTTTATTAATTCTGAAATCATTAATAATTTAAATTAAAAAATCAATTATTATTATTTAAATTTATAAATCTATTCTATAAATTCAAAAATCGAATTTAATTATAATTAAAATTATTATTTTATTTAAATCAAGTAATATTAACTTTATTATCTTTATAAAAATTATTATTAAATTTTATAATAAAAAATTACATTTCTTTATAAATTATTTATTTATTCAAAATTTTAATTTCTATAATTTTCTATCTCCATTAGAACTTAAGTCCTTCTTTGGTATAATAAAATAATTAATTGTTATTATATTTAGTGAAAAGGATATATTAATTGATTTATTAAAAATATTTTTAAACAAATCCTATTTAACATAATATATAGAATTTATATAAAATTTCTTCTAATTTATTCTTATAACTATAGATTTATTAAAAGAATAAAATAAATTCAAATTATATAATAAATATTACAATAATTTTAAAGATATCTCATCATCATTATCAAAAAATACTTTTTTTGTATTTTTTATAATAAATATTATAAATATTAAAAATAATTCCTTTTAAAAAAAATCCAACATATTTAATCTTATATTTATCACTAAAAAAATTAATTAAATAAAAATAAAAAATATTGTTCAATTGTTTAATAAATTAATCAAATTTACTAAATAATCTATCAAATTTAATAAAATTAATAAATTTTATTATTCTATTATCCTAATATTTTTCAATAAATAATCTATTATTTAAATTAGAAATATAATAATTATTATTAATATTATTATTATTATTATTATTATTAGGGTTTTTATTAAAATTTTTAAGATTTAATTTAGATTATTATATATATTATTTGCTTTTTTTATTTTTTAAAATATATTTAGATTAATATAAGCCAATTTATTTAATTTCTTTAATATATTTAGTATAATTGGTTTTTATAAATTAATTTTCATATATATAAATATCTTGTTTAGGGTTAATAATTTTGTAAATTTAAATTTAAATACAAATAAATATTTTAATATATTATAAAATTTAAATAATCTTTTTAAAATTTTGTAAATATTTATTATTATTTAGGAATAGAATTTTGTATTTTAATATTTTAGTAGTTTCTAAAAGAGTAGGTTTTTCATTAATTTAAATATTAATATTAATATAAAGTTTATTATTTTTCTAGAAAAGATTATTTTTTTTATTAAATAATTCTATAATTAATTTAAGTTTAAGAAAGGTAAATATTTCTCTTAATTATTTTTATAAATATCAAATTATTTAACTAATTTAATCAGAAATATTGGGAATTTTTAATAAAAATATATTATAAAAAAATATATAATTTTCTTTTTCATCTATTATTTCATATTCCAATATAATATAATTTTCAAGATTAAATTCATTTATCAACATATATATACTTTTTTTTAAACTAAATAAAATCAGTCAAAATATTATATTTTAATTAATTATCTAATTAAACACATTTACTTCTTATATTTAATTTTCAATTTAAAATATTTAAATTTTTAAAACAAAAAACATATATATCACAAAATATCAAAAATTATTAATAGAATATATAATAATAATAAAATTTAATAACAAAAAGATTAAATTATATTTAAATTAATTAATAAAAAATTAATTATTTCATCAATCCTAACAATAATTTTATATACATAATAATACTTTATATAATAGATAATATTTATATTACTTATATGTTTATATGTGCGAATAGTACAAGTATGTAAACATTCAATCTATAAATATTTATATATTTACAAAGGTCTAAGGTATAAGCATATCATATGATGGGTGTTGTATTACAAAGTTCAAAAACAAATAATTCAATTTATAGATAAATATAATTAATATTATAATCAGAATTGGAGAAAATATGGTATGTAAGATTAGAAATGATATAGTGTAGAATAGGGTATAGGTATTTATACTGTCAAGACCGTAGGTCTGTGACACTAACTAATATAAAAATATATATACAAATATTAAAAAAATAAAAAAATATTATTAACTGTTGATTATTTGATAGTAAATATTATAAATTATAAAATATTTCATCAAAACCTTAATCTTTTTTTATAATAATATAAATTAAACTTTAGAAGATATTAATATTTAAATTATTATATAAAATAATATTAATTTTATTTTATATTAAATATATATAAATTATTAAAAATTTAATATTAAACCACATTATAATATTTTTAAATAATTAATTATAAAATTCTAATATATTATGTTTAAAAAAATATATAATTTAATGTTAAATATTAAATATTTTATTTTAAATATTAATAAATTTAATTAACATTTTTAATTTATAATCTCCTTTTTATAGGTTTTTAAAAAAATTTAAATAAAATATAAAATTTATATAATTATTAATATATTAAGTTTATTAATTAATATTTAATATTATATATTCTACCTTTTTTAAAATTTTAATATAATAATATTAATATTTAAATTATTATAGGGTAAGTGAAGAGAATTTATTATTATTAATTAATAGATGTTGGGAATTAATAAACTTTATTATTTAATTTATTAAAGTTTATGTAGTTTTGCTTATTGTAAAAAAAAAAATTTTGGGATTTAATAATGTTTTTATACAAATAATTTGACTTTTATAATCAAAAATATTTAGATAATAAATATTTAATATTATCTTTTTAACAATTTCTAATATATAAAAATAAAAGTTTTTAATTATTATATAATTGTTACACCTATACCCAGACCTACTGCTTTAGTAGATCTAAGTAGAGCTATCCATTATGATTGTCTTAACAACCTAAGTACTCAAGCTTTAGCTAGGAAATATGTATATTTCTTATACAATAAATAAATTGTTTTAATAAAAGTATAATAATAATAAATAGATTAGTATTATCTTTAAGTTAATTAATAAACTTTTAAAAAATAATTTATCTATCAAAAGAGTCTAACTATCTAAATACATAAAATTATTTTATATAAAAAATATTATTAAATACCAAACAATTAATATTTATTAATAAAATGCTAAATATTAAACAATTAATAATTAGTGTTATTAAATATTAAACTATTAGCAATCCAAATCTGGTTAATATTGATAAATAGGTATATAAACTTTTATATAAGTAAAATATAAATATTATAATATATGGAATTAAAGAATTAATATTTAAATAATTAATATTAATACTTTTTAAGCTTTTTTAATATTTAAATAATTATTTAGATTAATATATTTATAATATTATTTCCTTTTTTTAAGGATGTTGTCTAGTATAGGTAATTATTTTATAAAAATTATTAATATTAGGTAAAAATATGTTTTGTATAAACAGTATTTTTGGCCTATAAAAAATCATTTTATATATTAATAATTAATATAAAAATAATATAGAATATAAATAATGTGTTACAGACACACCAGTCTGAACAGTTATCTGAACACTAGAAAAGTCCAGAATGTATTAATGTCAACTATCTAAATATTGATCCCTCAACTCCATATATTATAATATTTATATTTTACTTGTATAAAAGTTTGCACACCTATTTGTTGATGTTTATTAGATTTAAATTGTTAATAATTTAGCATTTAGTAATACCAACTACCAACTATTTAGTGTTTGATATTTATTAATAAATGTTAGCTATCTAGTATTTAATAATATTTTTTTGTATAAAATAATTTTATATATTTAAATAATTAGATTTTTTTAATAGATGAATTATCTTTAAAAGCTTATTAATTAATTTAAAGATAATACCAACTTATTTATTATTATTATATTTTTATTAAAACAACCTATTTATTATATAAAGATCTATATATTTTTTAGTTAAAACTTGAATATTTAGGTTGTTAAAATAATTATAATAAATAATTTTATTTAGATTTACTAAAACTATATATTAAATATATTAATATATAAAGAAAAATATTATTTAAGTTTGAATTAATAATTTATTATTTAAATATAAAAAATAATATTAAAATATATTAAAATATATTAATAATTAACACCTTAATTTAAATAAAATTTAAAAAAAAAATAATTGATTTAATAAAAGTATAATACAAAACCTTATAAAAGTAATAAATTATTAAAAATATTAAAAATAAAACTAAAACTAATTTAAATAATATTAATTAAACCTTTAAAAAAATATAATAATTATTTAATATATTTATTATAAAAAATTACAACATTAATATAAAAGAAAATCTAGCAAAATTATTAATTATATTAATTTAAAAAATTAAAATAATTAATTCCAAATATAACCCTAACAATTAACCATTTTTATTATTATTTAATTTAATAAGAAATTAAGTTATTATTAAGAAAAACAAATTTTAATATTTTTAAAAAATATATAAGGTATTATATATTAAAAACCTAATATATTATAAAAAATAATTAAAAAAATTTAATTAATTTCTCAACCAATTAAACATTTTTTTTTTTTTATAAAATATAATTCTTTATTAAAAAATATAAAATCACCTTTATTAATATATATCTTAAAAATATTATCTTTTATATTTATTTTATTTACATTAAACAATATAATAAATATAAAAAAATAAAAATCTTTAATAATATTCTAAAAATTAAAAAAATCTTTTCAAATCACAACAAATTTATCAAATTCCTTAAATAGAAATATAAATATAAAAATAAGGTTTTTAAAACCTTAATTAAACTTAATAACTTTAAATAAATTAAATTAACCAAAACTTTTTTTTAATATTTTAATTAATATATATTATTAATGTAATATAATAATGAATAATTTTTTTATTAAATTTAAAAAAATTATAACAATAATAATTTTTAAAAAAACAAAAATTATTCTTAAAAAAATAATAATTATAAAAATAATAATTGATTTAATTTAAAAAAAAAAATAATTACAAATTATTTTATAATAATTGGTAAAATAAATTATAAAGAAATATTCTAAATTAAATATATAAACCTAAATTAATAGATTTTAATAACACTTATAATATAAATTTAATAAAATCTAATAAATTAAATAGATTTTTTTGCTATAATTATAATAAATTAAGATATATAGTTAAATATTGTTAATAATTAAAAAAATAGATATAGTAAAATTGGAACATCCAAAATAAACCATTTTAAAATTTAAAAACTTAATTATAAGACTTCAATATAATATGATTTATTCTTAAAGATTTTAATAGAATTATTAAAGCAATCTAAAAACAAATTAGAAATTAATTATTGATGTTAATTTATAAAGAATATAAATAAATTAAATATAATCTTTTACTAAAAATATATATATTTTTTTTAAATAAAATTTAGATAAATAACTATAGTAGATTTTCTAATTATAAAAAGAATAATAAATTTGAATAATTTATAAACAATTATAAAATACAAAATAAATTTTAAAATTTTAAATATTTAAATATAAATTATATAATAAATAAAAATAATTAAAAGATTTTAAATAAAAAAGATTTAATATTATTAAAGAAAAAATTTTTAAAAAATTTATTTTATTATAATTATAATTATATTAACTAAGTTATAAAATTTAAAGAAATTTTTTTTAAAAAAAATTTAAATTTAAATTATTAATTAAATATAAAATAGATTAGAGAATGACATGGGGCGGTTTGGTTCGGTTTCTTTAAAAAAAATATTATCCATCTATCACAGACCTACGGTCTTGACAAGCACAAATACCTGTACTCTGTTCTACGCTACATCGTTCCCAGTTCTAACATGCCGCACTTTCTCCAATTCTGATTATAACACAAATAATATTTGTCCATAAATTTGATTACCTGTTTTCAAACCCTGTTATATAACATCCATTATATAATATGTTCGCATCTTAAGCTTTTATAAATATATAAACACTTATAGATTGAATATTTATATATTTGCACCACTTGTATATGTGAATACACAAACAATACAATTACCACCCATTATATAAAGTATTATTATATATATAAAATTATTATTAAAATTAATAAAATATTAATTCTTTATCAATTAATTTAAATATAATTTAATTTTTTTATTATTAAATTTTATTATTGTTATATATTTTATTAATAATTTTTAATATCTTATAATATATATATTTTTTATTCTAAAAATTTAAATATCTTAAATTAAAAATTAAACATAAAAAGTAAAATATATTTAACTAGATAATTAATTAAAATATAATATTTTGATTAATCTCATTCAATTTAAAAAAATATATATATATATTAATAAATAAATTCAATTTTGAAAATTTTATTATATTAGAATATAAGATAATAAATAAAAAAAGAAATTATATACCTCTTCACAACATATTTCTATTAAAAATCTTAAATACCTTAAATTGAATTAATCAAACTATTTAATATTTATAAAAGTAATTAAAAAAAATATCTACCTTCCCCAAACTCAAACTAACTATAGAATTATTTAATAAAAAAAACAATTTTTTTTGGAAGAACAATAAACTCTATACTAATTTTAGTATTTAAATTAACAATAAATTTATTTTTTTAATTATTATTAAAAAATCAAAATATAAAATTATATTCCTAGATAACAATAAATATTTATAAAATCTTAAAAAGATTATTTAAATTCTATAATATATTAAAATGTTTATTTATATTTAAATTCAGATTTATAAAGTTATTAACCTTAAATAAAATATTCATATATATAAAAATTAATTTATAAAAATTAATTATATTAAATATATTAAAAAAACTAAATAAACCAATTTATACCAATCCAAATATACCCCTAAAAATAAAAAAAATAAAAAATATACATAACAACCCAAATCAGATTTTGAGGATTTTAATAAAGACCCCAACAACAATAACAATAATGATAATATTGATAATAATTATTATATTTCTAATTTAAATAATAGATTATCTATTGGAAAATATTAAAATAATAAAATAATAAAATTTATTAATCTTATTAAATTTAATAAATTATTTAATAAACTTGATTAATTTATTAAATAATTGAACAACATCTTTTATTTTTATTTAACCAATTTTTTTAATAATAAGTGTAAGATTTAATATATTAGATTTTTTTTAAAAAAAACTATTTTTAATATTTATAATATTTATTATGAAAAATATAAAGAAAATATTTTTTAATAATAATAATAAAATATTTTTAAAATTATTATAATACTTATTATATAGCTTAAATTTATTTTATTTTTTTAATAAATTTATAATTATAAAAACAAATTAGAAGAAGTTTTATATAAATTCTATATATTATATTAAATAAGATTTATTTAAAAATATTTTTAATAAATTAATTAATACATTTTTTTTATTAAATATAATAATAATTAATTATTTTATTATGTTAAAAAAGAATTTAAATTTTAATAGAAATAAAAAGTTATAAAAATTAAAACTTTAAATAAATAAATAATTTACAAAAAAATATAATTTTTTATTATAAAATTTGATGATAATTTTTATAAAAATAATAAAATTAATATTATTTAATTTAAATAAAATAATAATTTTAATTATAATTAATTTTGATTTTTGAATTTATAAAATAGATTTATGAATTTAAATAATAATAATTAACTCTTTAATTTAAATTATTAATGATTTTAGAATTAATAGAAAAATACTAATTAAGATTGAAATTTATATATTATATATAACCTAATTCCTATAGAATTAAAAATTACCCAAAATTAGTAAAATTAATAATGTAATAAATTCTAAAAATTTAATAAACTTATTTATTTTAATTATAAATAAAAAGAATATATAGTTTATATTTATATTAATTAAAAGTTATAAAATTAATAGTAAAAATATATTTAACTTATTAATAATGAAATATTATAAGAATAATATAATGAGGAATATGATTAAGAATATAATGAAAAATATGATGAATATTTAAAATTCAAAAATTTAGAATTTTAATAAGATTTTAATAAAAATCTCAATATTATTATTTATTAACTTAATTCTTTTAAAATTATTATATAAAAAATTTAAAAAACTATTTAAATAATTTAATAATATAATATTCCTAATAATTATATTTATAAAGAAATATTTATTAAATTAAATAATTAAAATTATAATATATTTAAATAATTTAATTATTTTTAAGAAATTTTTAATAAAATTATAAACTTAGATTAAAATATATTAAAAAATTTAGATTTAAAATTTTAAATTATTTATTTTTTTAATTTATTTATTTAAGATGAATATAATTAAATTTAAAAATATTTAATTTTTGGAAGATATTTATAATATATTTGTAATTTTTTTAAAAACTTATAATAAAATTATTTATTAGAAAAATCCTGATTATTATGAATAATTTTTTATAATTATTGAATTTTTAATCTTATTATTTAATTAAATCCTTAATATTAAGAATTAATTTAATAATTATGAGTTATATATAAAGAAATATATATTAAATTTAATTTTATAGTTATAGAATTTTATTAATCTTAACATTTATATCAAAGAAATTAATATTAATATTAATTAATTATTTTAATAAAGATATATATTAGAATTATAGATTTTATTAATAAATATCTTTAGTTTAAATTTATAAATAAATATATTTAATTCTATAAAATACATTAATATAAATTTTGTAAAATTTATTAATTTATTTTAATTAATTGATTTTATAATAGTTATAATAATAATATTCTAAATATAAAATACAACTATGTATAATAAAAAAAATAAAATAAATATAAATTATATTAGATCTTTATTTACTATATTATAATTAATTTTTATAGATATAAATATATAAAGAATTTTAATTATTATTATTTCTTTATTTATAATATAGATGTTTAAAAAGAATTAATATTTTTTGATATTATTAATATTAAACTTAATATTATAAAATATGAAAAATGTTATTTATATAAAAATATATTTTTTATTTATATTTTTTATAACAAATCTTTAATAATTTGTATTATTTATGTATAAAAATAAATTAAAATTATTAGAATGTTTTATTGGAAAATATTATTATTATTAAAATATAAGAAATTTTGTTTATTTTGTTTAGAAAAATTTTATTTTAAAAACTATTAATAATAATATATATAGAAATTTTATATTAAATCAATCCAATTTATTAAATAAAATAAAAAATTATGTAATATTTATAATATTTATTTATTTTTCCTGATATCAAAAAAAATTATTTTTAATAAAAATTTAAATTAAAATAATTTTGGATTTTAATGTATACTAAATGGTTTAGTATTAGTTTTATTAAAAAAAGATTTAATAAAATTTTTAATTGAATTGAAAAATAATATTATAATATATTTTATATAATTAATAAAAATTTTATTAAAGTTTTTATAAATAATAATATAAAAATTATTTATATTTTAAAAAAATATATTATTAAATATAATTTAATTAAGATTTTTAAAATAATTTATTATAATATAATTATTTTTAAAAAAAGTTTTTTTGGAATAGTCCATTATAAAACCAAAATTATTTTTATTATTAATAATTATTTTAAACAATAAATAGTTGACATTTTTAATTTTAAATATAATAATTTTATTTTAGGATATGATTGGTTATAGAATTATGATTTAGATATTAGTTTTAAATTTTAAAAAATTTGATTTTTTTAATATAATTGTACTTAAATATTTAAGAATTTTAAAAAAATTAATAATTATGAAAAAGAAATATATTTATAATGAATTTAATATTTTTTTATTAAAAAAATTAATTATTAATTATAATTTAAAATTTATATTTTTAAAAAAATTATTATTTATATTAAAAAATTAATCTAGAATATTATTATTAAAATAATTAAATAAATTTTAAACTAGATTAGAATATTTGAAAAATTATTTAATAACCAAACTTTACCCAAAATCAATAAATTTATATATAAAATATTATTTAAAAAAAGAATAATACTTAAATTTATACTTATATATATATATATACAAAAAAATTTAAAGTTTTTAAAAAATATATTAAAAAAAATTTTAAAAAAAAATATATTTAATCTTTATAATTATTAACCAAACATTCTATCTTATTTATATTAAAAAAAAATAACAAATTATAAATATATATAAATTATAAAAGTTTTAATAATATAATTATTAAAAATTACAATAAAATATTATAAATTAATAAATTTTTTAATTGTTTATAAAAAACAAAACAATTTATTAAATTAAACATTATTATTATTTATTATAATATCCAAGTGTTATCCAAAAATATTTAAAAAATTATTTTTAAATATAAATATAGATTTTTTAAATACATAATTATATTTTTTGGATTAATTAATATACTTATATTTTTTTAAATTTTTATAAATTATATTTTATAAAATTATATAAATAAAACTTATATTATTTATTTTAATAATATTTTTATTTATAATAAAAATTTTAAAAAATATTGATAATATATTATATAAATATTTAAAACCTTTAATAAATATAATTTTAAAATTAAATTTAAAAAAACAAAATTCAAAATTATTAAATACAAATTTTTAAAAACCATTATTATAATTAATGGAATTAAAATAGATTTTAAAAAATTAATATTATTTAAAAATGATTTAAGTTTAAAAACATTAAAAATATTTAAACTTTTTTAAGATTATATAATTATTATTAATATTTTATTAAAAAATATAATTATATGTTAGTTGCTTTATTGGAATTTACTAAAATAAAAATCAAATTTAATATAATTTTTAATTAAAAAATAATTTTTAATATATTTAAAAAATTATTTTTATTTATATTTATATTTAAATTTTACAACCTTAGTTTATTAATTAAAATTAAAATAAATGTTTTAAATATAGTTTTAAGAATTTATTTATATTAATTATATTTTGATAAAAAATAACACCCTATTATTTATATATTTTATAAATTCAATATTATAGAACTTAAATATTTTATTTATAATAAAAAATTTATAATTATTATTAAAATATGTTAAATATAAAAAATATATTTATAAATAAAAAAAATTTTTATAATATATTTTAATTATAAAAATTTTATATTTTTTTTTATTATTAAAATATTTAACAAATAATAAATATAATAATAGAAAACCTTTAGTAAATATAAAATAAAAATTATATATTATAAAAGAAAAGAAAATTTAGAAGTTAATGTTTTTAATAAAAGATTTAATTTAATAAAAAGAGTATAATTAAATCAAGAAGTAATTTTTAAAAAAAATTTTTATATAATTATTATTATTAATATAAATTTTAATTAAATTATTTATATATTTTATAATGAATTTATTAAAAAATTGAAAAATAGTTATTAATAATATTTTATAATTAAATAAATTTTTTTAAACATTGACAATATACTTTTATATTTTATTATTAAAAATAGAATTATATTGTTTTAAAATCTTTTTTATATTTTTATAAAAGATTTTTAATAATAATTTATAAAATAATATTATAATATACTAATTTATAAATATTTAGGAATTAAACAAATTTAAAAATTTTTAATTAAAAATTATTATTGGTTTTGGATATAATAAAATATTAAATAATATATTAAAATTTGTAATATATGTTATAAAAATAAATTTAGTTGATATTTATTTTATAAAAAATTATAATCTTATAATGTATTAATTAAACCTTTTTAAATTATCATTTATAATTTCATTTAAGGAATATTTTATTTAAGAAACTTTTTTATAAATATAATTTATAATAAAATCCTAGTTATTGTTTATAAATTTAATAAAATAATAATATTTAAATTATAAAATTCTAAATAATTTATTTAAAAATTTAAATAAATATATTTTAAATGAATATTTAATTAATATAATTTATAAGTTAAATATATTTATAATAAAAACATTTTATTTTTTAATAAATTTTAGAATTTAATTAGAATTTAAACCAAAATTAAGTTTAATATTATTAATAAAAAATATGTTTAAATAAATAGACTTATTGAATGAATTATTTAGATAATTAAAATATGGTTATATAATTTTCTAAATATAATTTAGAATAATTGGGTTAAGTTATTATTTAGTTTTAAATTTATATATAATATATTAAAATATTTAATTATTAAGTATATGCCTTATAAAATATTTAAAAAATAAAATTTTATAATAATACTATTATCTTTGATATTTAAAAAAGTAGTCCTAAAAGTAAATAAATATGTCCAAAATATAAAAATTTTTTATAATAATTTTAAAAAAGATTTTTAATTTATAATTAAATGTATATTATATT
Source organism: Drechslerella coelobrocha (assembly GCA_036971555.1). NCBI lineage: Eukaryota > Fungi > Ascomycota > Orbiliomycetes > Orbiliales > Orbiliaceae > Drechslerella > Drechslerella coelobrocha. The sequence continues at coordinate 25,458 of JAJTUH010000023.1, read as the reverse complement.
ATTATAATCAAAAAAAAAATAGAAATATTATTTTTAAAAGAAAAAAATAAAATATATTTGTTTGTTAAATATATCAAATACAAAAAACAATTTAATAAAAAATTTAATTATTAAAAACATAAATCTTTTATAATTATAAAAAAATTTAATAATAATACTTTTAAATTTAAAATATTAAAATCTATATATATTTATTGATTTTTTTATATTTTATTTTTAAAACCAATTTTTGAAGATTTAAAAAAAAACCTTAATAATAAAAAATTGGAATTTAAAAATTATATTGAATATAAATTTAAAAAAATCTTTAATAGACTTAACAAGAAGAATGAATATTTTATTAAATAATTATTATTTTATAGATTATAAAACAATTTTTAGATATTAAAAAATAATATATTTTTAAATATTATTTAAATTTATTTTAAATAAAAATTTATATTATAATTTATAAAATAAAAATATAAACAACCAAAGAAACAAAATTTAAATTTATTAAACTAACACAATATCATTAAATAATTTTTAATAAATTTTTTCTATTTTTTTTTTAAAAATAATTATATTTATATTATTTTAAAATTTAACCAAATTAATTTTATCCCTTTCTACCATTTATTCCAATAAATCCCCTTTATAAATAATTATTTTTATATATTTTATTTTAAATTAATAAAATTTTTTTTGTTTTTAAATAATTCTTATTTAAAATTATATAATTTTTTATTAAACAACTATCTATTTCTCCTTTAAATCTTTTAATTTTTTTTTTTTTTTATTGACTTGATGATCTAGTTATTTTATTAAGAAAATCATTAACTAAATTTATTTTTAAATATTAAAAAAAATATTTATAAAAATTAATAAAATAACCCTATCACCTATTTTAAATATAAATAAAATAATTAATATTTTCTGATATTATGATGTAAAAATGATTGTTTTAAATATAATATTTATACAAAATAAATACTAAAATATTAAATTTTTTGATTTGATTAGTTTGAATATTTTGATATTAATAAAAAATTTATTTTAATTTTTGTTTTGTTTGTTTGATAGGTATTTAATTGATTAAATATATTATATTATAATTATTTTAAATCTAAGTTTTTAATTCTTATTTTAATTACAATTATTATTTTTTTATATATATTTTATTTATATTATCTACCATCTACAAAATATAATAATATTATAAAACAGACCCAATTTATATAAATATAATTCTAATATAATTATTTAATTCTATATCTAAAACCATCCTACATAAAATTATAATTAATATAAAAATTCCCTATACAATATTATCTTTTTATATAAAAAACTAATCTTTATTTTATTTATACCTATACTTTATATTTATTTTATATAAAATCAAAGATTATATAAATCTTAATCTTAAAAAAAAAAAAATAATATCACAGATTTACAATTTTAACAAACACAAATATCTATATTTTATTCTACACTACATTATTCCCAATTCTAATATATTATATTTTCTCCAATTTTAATTATAACATAAATAATATTTATTTATAAATTTGATTATTTATTTCCAAACCCTATTATACAACATCCATCACATAATATACTTACATCCCAAGCCCTTATAAATATATAAATATTTATAAACTAAATACTCATATACTCATACCACTCATATATACAAACACACAAACAATACAATCACCACCCATTATATAAAGTATTATTATATATATAAAATTATTATTAAAACTAATAAAATATTAATTCTTCATCAATCAACTCAAATACAATTTAATTTTTTTATTATTAAATCTTATTATTATTATATACTTTATCAATAATCTTTAATATTTTATAATATATATGCTTCCTATTCTAAAAACCTAGATATCTTAGATTGAAAGTCAGACATAAGAAGTGAAATGTGTTTAGCTGGATAGCCAGCTAAAGTGTAACACCATCACGGTTTTTGGTTTATAAAATGAAAAACCGAACCAACCCAAAAACCATTTAACAATATAAAAACCATCCGCTAAGAAACCGCCAAGATTTCTATAAATAGAAGTCGCCCAAATCTTAATTTAAAAAATTAAGAAAAATATAATTCTATAGAAAATTATTTAAATAATTTAATTATATTTTTTATTATTTTTTATTATTAATATTAAATTAATTATAATTTATTTAATTTTTAATGGTTTTGAATTTTTGGTTTTTCAAAAAATATTTTGAATAAAAATATAAAAAAATATAAAAAAAATTAAGCGAGATTTCGTATTTTTTTTATAAAAACAGCTAGTACCACTCTCGCTTAGTACAACCACTCTATTTTAATTAAAATAAGAGAGATTTGGCGTTTTTAGCGTGTTTCAAGAACTCCCACACTTAATTTAATTATTTTTTAATTATTTTAATTATTTTATATATAATTGTATATAAAAAACTAAGTTGATTCGAACCGATTCGCCCCGCCAAGATTCGAAACCGCCCCGAACCATACCCAAGCTTGGCGCAATGGTTCGGTTCGGTTTATGGTTTAAACCGACCCATGTCATTCTCTAATTAAAATTCTTCTTAAAAACAAATATTAATACCATTAACTTTTTCACTATTTCCTAATTTCTCTATTTTTTTCCTTTAATTATTCTTATTTAAAATTTAATTATATTTATTAGGATTATAAACAGTTTTTTATAATAACTATAATTTTATAACAACAAGAAAATATATAATTTTTTGTTTACACCATTATAATATTATAATTATTTTATTTTTATTTATTTTGATTTATAATTTTTATATTTTTTTTTTACAAATTATTATTGTTTTAAAATATTAACACCCACATTCTATTTTTTTTATTTATAATTCTTTCTTCCTTTTTATATCTATCCACATTTACATTAATATTATGATAATTTGTATTTAGAACTTATTATATTAATTATAATTATTAAATCATAATTTTATTCCCTTTACTTTTTTTATAATTTTATTTACAATCATTTTATATTAAATTCGAAAATAGATAAATATTTTTGCCCTCCTATTTTATTTATTACCCAAGTTTTTATTAAGTATATTATTATTAATAATTATTATTATATTTAAATAATAAATAAAAAATATTTAAATTATTTAATAATTAAATTTTTATATATATTTTTCTTTTTTTTTTATATATTTAATTCTTATATTATAAAATAAAATTATTTTAAATTTGTTATCTTTTTATATTAAACCAATATAATAAGTATATTCCTGATTTAATCAAAAAACAAATATAACATCTTTATAATAAATTGAATATAACATCTTTAATAATTATTTCAAATAATAATTCTTTAAAAAATATTAATATTAGAAAAAATTATTTTTTATATCAATAAAATATTCTTAAAAAATAAGATTAACTTTTTATACCCATCTTTTTAATTTAAAAAAAAAATCATAGATTTATTAATTCCATCAAAACTTATATAATATAATTATATTTAATAAACAAAAATTGTTTAAAAAAATTATTAAAAGAAAACCCAGTAAATCCAAATATAATTCCCATTATAAATATAAAAATAAACCATATTATTATAATCTAAAATAAAATTAAAAATATTAAAATTATAATTAGATTTAAAATTAACTATTTATATTTAAATCAAAAATCCAATTATACATTTTATTAAATTAATTAACAATCAATAATCAAAATCAAAACTACCAAATAATTATAAAGGTTATTTAGATAATTAATAAATTTATAAATATATTTTTAATATTAATTAAAGCAATAGAAAAACAAATTCAAAAAATAATAATAATTATCTTTATTAAACAATATCAATATTAATAAATTTATCAATTAAAATTCTTTGGTGTTTATAATAATTTGATAAAAATAAATATACTAACAGTAATTATAATTATACAAAAATAATCCAAAATGAACCATATTATTTAGAAATTATTAAAATCAAGAAATTTAATTTTAATAGAAAGAATAAATAAATAGAATAATTAAAATCATTCACAAATAAACAAAAAAATTAGAAACAAAAAAAATATATAAAAAAATTTAAACAAGAATAATAAATAACAATTAAAATAATTATTTATATTTCCAAAACACCACAAATAATTATATTAATAATTAAAACTAAAATAATTAAAAATATTAAACAAATAAATAATATTTTAGGTCAATATTAATCCTTATATTAAAACAAAAATAATTAATCAAAATATATTAATTATTAAAATAATATTTATAAAAGAAAATATTTTGAATATAAAAAGAAAAAGAATAATTATCACAAAAAACATAAATATAATAAATTTTTTTAAAATATTAATAATTATTTTAAAATTAATAAAACTAATAATAATTTTAATAT
>JAJTUH010000023.1:0-20990 GCA_036971555.1 Drechslerella coelobrocha | reverse complement strand
AATAAAAAAAAAAATAAACTCAAAAAAATATAAAAAAAAAAAGGGTTTATAATTAAAGAATATTATTTAATCAATAAAAACAATAATATTCAAATACAAAACACTCCAACACTAAACCTAAATTATATTAATATATTACAATATCAACAAAAAATATTTACTTTTATACCAAAACTACCAATTAAATTGTATAAAAAAATATTTTTAAATGAATATCAAAAATAAGCTAAATAAAATCCTTTTTTTATTATAATTAATAAAGAAAATCAATTTGATTTTAGTAAACAATAATTTCTTTTTTATTTAAAAAAATATAATTAACTTAAAATTTAATAATATTAAAATTTAATACTTACTAATAAACTTATAAAAAAATGTTTAAAACAAAAAAATTAATAAAAATTATTTAAAAAAATATTATTCTAGATTTTCTAATTTCAATTAAAACCAGAAAATATAATTTTATAAAAATAATAAAAAAAACTAAAAAATTTAAACTATTAATAAAAAATCAAAAATTATAAAAAGAAATCCAATTAATAACTTATATAATTAAAATATTTAAAATTATTTTTATTAATCTAGCTACCAGGAAAATAGTTAAGAAATTCTTAAATATAACATTTTAAAAAAAAAATGATAATTTATTTAAAAAGGATAAAATCTATTTAAATAAAATATTATTTTAAAAAAAATATTTTAAATATTTATATTTAAAAGAATTAGATAAACTATTTAATAATTTTAAAATAATCTTGGTTAAAAAGAATAAAAACCCAAAAAATCCAAAACAACATATAATTATTAAAAATTTTAATATAATTTTAAGCTTTAATATAAAGAAATTAAATAAGTAACTAAATAATATTTTATTATTTACAAAAAAATTATTTAATCTTAACAAACTTATAAATTTAAAATTAGATATAATATTATTTTAAATATTTATACAAATAATAAATGAAATTAATAGTGTAGATATTAATTTAAACAATATAATAATTGAGAAAATTTAAAAAACTTAAATAAATTTATTTTTTCTCTTTTTTATAAACCCAATTATAATATTAATATTAAATATTTTTTTTAATTTATATAATCTATTAGATTATAAAAACTTTAAAATCTTTAAAAATATAAAAAAATTTTTTTTGATAAAAAATCTATATCTTAATAAAGGAAAAAAAGTAGTAAATAAAGAGTCACATCTTTATTAAAAAATTAAAAATATTGTAAAAATTTTGAATATATATAAAGGAGAAGAAAAAATCCTATTAAGAAAACTATAATATAATATTAATTTAAAAAAAAAAATTGATATCTTAAATAAATTAAAATATATTAATATAATAAAAATAGAATATTAAATTATATTTATAGAAATAAGGATACAATTATAAATAATAAAATTAGAAAAACTAGTATAAAAAATATAAATTGCTTTAAAGAAAAAACCTTGTATATATATTTATAAAAAAATCTATAATCTAAATATTTTAGAAATTAATAAAAGAGATTGGAGATTTAGTAAAATAAGGTTTGGCCTAGACTATAATAGAAAATTAATAATTAAATCTTTAATAATTAAAATTCTTATTATATTGATAATTAAACTAATTAATAATCCAATTTAAAAAAAATCAATTAATATAACACAAGATTTATATATAATATTAAAAAAAATGCTAGAATAAAATATATTATAAAAAATAATATTTATTAATTTATAAAATCTTATTTTTATAAAATTAACACCTATTCCAATTTAAAAATTTTTTATTTCTATATAAATATTTATTACCAAAATACTAATAATAATAACAATAATTAATAAAAAAGATCAACCTTTATATAATAAAATTAATTAGATAAGTAATTCCAAAATAATAAATTAGAATTTAAATATTTTAAATAAATTATTATTATTTATATAATTATTATATAATTATTTTCTCCCACTATTATATATTTACTATATTTATAAATATAAAATATTTATATATTCCTTAAATATAATAAATTATTTCTTTTTAACAAATCTATATATAAATAAAGAAAAAAAGAAAAAATATAATATAAAAAAAATATTATATAATGATTAATATAACAAACAAATAAAACTTTACTTAGTTAATATTTTAAAAAAATATAAAATCTTTAAAAATAAATTATATAAACTTTATATTAAAATTATAATTAAAGATAAACAACAAATAATTAACCAATTATTTAAAATTTATAAATAATTATTTAAAAAGGATAAGCTAATGTATATAAAAAACAAAAATATCCATCCCAAAATTATAAACTATAATATAATAATAATCTATTTAAATAAAAAAATTTTAAATTAAAAACTACTATTTATATAAAATATATAAAAAAAATAAATCAAATAAAATTTAATTTTTATAATAGAATATAAAAGAAAATTTATTCAATATAATTAAATAAATCCATTTAATATAAATACATTAATATTATAACCTATTCTATAAAAAAATTTATACATCAATAGTAAAAAAATAATGTATATATTTTCTTTATTAAATTTTTATAACTTAATATAGCTATATATTATAATATAATAATAAAGATAATTTTTATTATATAATTATAATAAAATAATTATTTATAATAACAATAATTATAATAGTTTTAAAGTAATAGTGTAAAAAATAATTATATTATTATAATTGAATATATTAATATATAAACCTACTTTTTAAAATCTAATATTAAATAATTTTAATTTTAATTTTAGGATTTTTATAATTAACCTACAAAAAACATAATATAGAATAAAAAATATTATATAATTGTTGATTTTATAGTAATCATATTTAATATAAAATTAATAACAAATATTAAAATTATAGCTATTAATATTTTTATTTAATTTAAACAATCCAATAATACTATAAATAAATCATCCTACATATATAAATTTCACAACATCAAAACCATCCACAAAGATATTTTTGTTGTTAAAAAATAATCAAAATAATTCTACTAATATTAAGACCATCCAAAACCTAATAATTAAAATCAAAAATTTTACACAAAAAATTATTCAAGATATTAAACAAAATTTATAGAATTCTAATCAACAATAAATAAATACTAAAACAAAAAGAAATACTTTTGAGATCCAGAAACCAATATAATTAATACACTAAAGCCAGGTCCAATATAATCTCCTATATAACCTAAATTTTAACCACCTCCAATTTAAAATATATTTTAAAATAAAAATAATTTTATATAATAAAATCAACCCAATCTATAAATTAAAACATATAATCTTAATTTTAAAATATAAATATTTCTTAAAATCTATAATTATAATTTTAAAATATATAGCAACAGTTTATATATAAATATTTTATAAATTATAATTAATTAATAAATTAAAATATTCAATAATTTAAATAAATATTATAATACAAACAAGGTTTTACACAACACATATTATAATAACCTGGTTTTAAATAATAAATCTTATTATAAAATAAATTTACTTTATTTAAACTTTAATTCTAAAATATAAATTAATAAAAAATCAACCCACCAAAAAATATAAAAATAGAAATAATTAATTATTTCTAACCTAATTATTTAATTATTAATTATTTAGAAAGTAAGTTTTTAATATTTACAAAAGAAATTATTTATTAAAATATATTTTTATTTATAAATAAAATATAAAATCAAATCCAAATCAAAAAATTAGAAATTATTAAAATTATTTTATTTAATATATTAAAAAATTAAACTTTATCCTAATATTAACAAAAAATTAAAAATATTATTAAAATAATTTTATAAATAAATATAATTAATAATATATAAATCACTACCCTTATTAATAAATTCAAACCAAATTTTCAAGAATTTATAAATAAATTTATATTATTATTATTTACAATAATTAATATAATAAAAAAAAGGGATTTAATCAAATATCTTTAAAAAATAATTATAAATAATAAAATAATTAATATTTTGGATTTATATATAATTTTAATTATAATATATAAAGGATTAATAATTGAATTTAAAAAAAAAAATATTAAAACCAATATTATAAATAACAATTAATCAATTTATTGTTTACATTAGTAATAAATATAAAATATAAAAAAAATTATTTTTTAAAAAAAATAAAAAAAATAAATTATTTAAATTAAATTACCCTAATTAAAAAAAAATATAATAAAAATTTTAACAAATATAAAAATAAGAACTATAAAAAAAAATTTAAAAAATCCAAATATAAAAATTATAATAAAAACTATTTTAACAAAGGAAAGTGTTTAAAAAAAAAATGTAAAGGTAGGCTACGTCTCGACTAGCCTGGAGAGCTATCGATGGGAAGAAAAAGGTTTATTTTCAACATATATGACCTTATATCACAAGATTATTCAGTGGTTCTCTAATTTATAACAATCAATAGCTTTTATATATATTTAGATTTATTTGGAAAAGCTTTAATTTAGGCAATTGCTTATGCAATTATATATAGGTTATTTTATTATATATAAATCAATATTTATTAAAGTTATTTATATTTTTTAGATTTATTAACATGTTTATTAAAATTCTATGGTTTTTATTAAATTATATAAATATTTGTTAAAATATTATATGTTTTAATATTTTTTTTTTATAAAATATTTTATTATTTCTATTTATTTATCTTTAATAATCCTTAAATATATATTAATCTATTATGTTATTAAAATTTTTTGTTCCTTATCTAGTCAAGTTTGGTTATGTGGTTTTTTGATTTGTTTATAAAAAATGTTAATCCTTATTTATATTATAGTATTTTTGTTCTTACATTTATAGAAAATACCAAATTTTCTAAATAATATAATATTATTATTTTATAATAAGATTTCTTATTTTATATTTTATTAATATTATATTTTTTATATTTATTAATTTTTTTATTTTTTTAAATTTTTTTTAAATTACAATAAATTATTTTCTTAATTTTCTAAACTTCTATTATTATTTTACAAATTATATTATTATATATTATATAATTTTATAACATCATAAATTATGTAATAAAAAAAATAAAGAAAATAGTTTTTTTATTATAAATTTTTATAAAATATAGTTTTTTTTAAAAATTTAAACTCTTTTTTTTTATAATATCTACTATTTATTATTATTTTTTATTTTATATTTTCTTCTTCTATTTATATTTTTTTTTTATCATATTGTAAAATTTTAGATTTTTAACTTTATTATAATATCATCTTTCTTGCTTTATTAACATATCTCAATAGTTTATTTCTTTTTTGCTGTTTTTCATTATTTTTTTTTATATTTTTTTTGATTACTAATATATTTAATATTTTTCCTAGTATTATTTATATTATTATAATAGGTAATTATGTTGCTACTATTCAAAAAACCACCTCCATTATGGTTGGTGATTTTTTAAATGTTTAATATAAAATGTATTAGTACACTAGTTTTACTTATTATAGGTATGTAGGATAAATAAAATATATCCATTATTTAATTTATGGTTACCTATGTTAATAAATCTTATTTGGTATTAATATTTTTATTAATTATTTTATTATTTTTTTAATTACCATTATTATTATTTTTTTTAATATTATACTATATATTATTGGGATTTATATTAATATCCTTTTTAATATTATAATTATCTAGTTTATATATAAGTAGGTTATTTTTGAAATTTTTATATTAACTATAGCAAATTAGGTTCTTAATATTTTTATATTTATTATATTAATACCAACTGTTTTTATTATCTTTCTTATTTTATTATTAATTATATTTCCCATTATTCTTTTTGTTGTTCTTTTTATTATATTATTAATCTTTGGTCTTTATTTATCAATTTATTATAAAATTTATCAAATGTTGGTGTGGATTAATTATATAATATAAGTTATATGGGATTATATATAAAGTATTAAAGGGTAGTTAAAGGCTTTTGTGGTTCTTTTTCTTATAATTATTATTAAATAATTAATTATTAATTTTAATATTTTGCTGGTTCTTTTAGTTATAAGGGGTTATATAGATCTACCCATATCAATAAGGCTATTGTTTGATATAGTACCAGTTTTTTTACTAATTCTTCTTCCTGTCCTACTTCTAATTCCACCAATCCCGCTACCAGTACTGTCATTAGTCCTGCTATTAGTCCCATTACTAATATGTGGTCAAGTAGAACCAGGAACAATACAGATTTATTAGAATATTTCTAGACATCATAGGCATTATAAATATCATTAGGTATTATAGTGTGTTATGGGTTGGTTATTTTAGTAATCAAAATGGATTTATATAATTTTTTTTTTTTTATATTGGATATATAAAATCTAAAATATTTATTAAAATCTTCTTATCACTCCTAAAAAAAAATTAATAAATTTTAAAATAGATAATTTTTTATTATTTCATAACTTGTTAACTTTAATATAATCTTAATTTATTGTTTTAAATAAAAAAAATAATAATTTTACAATTTTTTTTTTTTAAAATTTTTAATTATTTATTTTACATATTGAAGATTTTTGATAGGTATTTATTTAACATTAATTAATAGCTATCTTAATTATTTTATTAAAAAATATATAATAACTTATTTATTTTAAAAACCCCTTTTTTATTTCTTTTCATTTAAAAATTTTTTAATCTTCTATTTTTTTTTTCTATTAATAATTAATGAGGGAGATCAAGATAATTCAAAATATATTTTATTTTGCAAATATAATTACAATAATAAAATATAAAATATTAAATAATTTTTTATTTTATTTAATAATTTAAATTTATAAACTTAAAATTTTATAAAAATTATAATTTTATAAAATTTTAATTATTTAGTTTTTAATTTATTATATTAATTTATTTTAATATATTTATTAAATAATAATATTATATTTTTTATATTATTTATTTGTTTGTAGTATGCCTGACTGAAAGGAAGGTTCATTAATGAACTCCCATGAGAAAAGAAATCTATAGTGAAAGTCTAAAAAAAAGTAAAAAAATGTGTTGTTTTTGGTGAATTTAAAAATTTGAAAATTTTGAAAACTTTATATAAATTTGTATGGAGTTTTTAAAGTTTTGGTGTTTTTTTATTCTTTTGTAGTGATATCTATAATGTGTGTATAGTAATGTGGGTAGGTAATGAGGTTGTAAAAGTAGGCTGGGTTGAGTTAATTTAAGGGGTTTATTATATACAGCCATGCTGTCGTTAGGTTCGGTCTTTCAGTTAGGTTTAAGTGCTGCACACGCAGCCTTCTAGTTTGATTATTTTATATATATAAAATTTTTAATTAACAAGTTTTATAATATATAAAAAATTTCTTAATTTTATTAATAATTGTTGGTATTTCTTTTATTAATTTATAATCAATAATAAATTAAATTAAATAATTATGTTTTATTTTAAATAGAGATATTTTAATAATTGTTTATATAATATTATTATAAATAAATGTAATTAATGGTAATAATTCTACCCAATTATTTTATAAATAATTATAATAATATTTTAGGTATTATTTTAGAATTGCATTAACTTATTTTATTTATCTATTTATTTCAAAATAATATATTATAGATTATTAAGATTTAATATAAATTATTATATAAAGGGCTTTTATAAATCTAATAATAAACTGTTGTTTTTTATTTAATATAAAATTTATTAATATAAATTTTTATAATTTATTTAAAAATTTTAAAAACAACAATTTCCTTATTTTTGTTACACTTTGGCTAGCTATCCAGCCAAACATGTTTTACTTTTTATGTCTGATTTTTAATCTAAAATATTTAAGTTTTTAAATCAGGAAGCATATATATTATAAAATATTAAAAATTATTAATAAAATATGTAATAATAATAAGATTTAATAATAAAAAGATTGAATTGTATTTAAGTTGATTAATAAAAAATTAATACTTTATTAATCTTAATAATAGTTTTATATATATAATAATGTTTTATATAATGGATAATATTTATATTGTTTATGTGTTTATATGTGTAAATAATACAAATATATAAGTAATAGTTATTTGTATTTTGTGTAGTGGGAATATATAAGTATATTATATAATATATAAATGTTGTATAATAAGATTTAGAAATAAATAGTTAAATTTATAGATAAATAATATTTATATTATAATCTTAATTGGAGAGAGTGTAGTATGTAGGATTGGGAATGATATAATATAGAATAGAGTATAGGTATTTTATATTATTAAAATTATAAATTTATAATATTATTTTTTTTTTTTAGGGTTAAGGTCTTTGTGGTTTTTGATTTTATGTAGAGTGAGTATAGGGTGTAGGTATAAGCAAAATAAAAATTAGTTTTTTATATAGGAGGGTAGTGTTATGTAGGGAATTTTTGTATTAATTATAGTTTTATATAAATAATTTTAAATATAGAATTAGGTAATTATATTAGAGTTGTATTTATATAAATTAAATTTATTTTATAATAAAATTATTTTATAAATAATAAATAATATAAATAAAAAATATATAAAAAGTAGTGATTGAAATTAAGGTGGTAGATAAAATTTAATTTTAAAATAAATATGATGTAATATATTTTAATTAATTAAATATTTATTAAATAAATAAAACAAAAATTAAAATAAATTTTTTATTAATATTAAAGTGTTTAAGTTGATTGAATTAAAAAATTTGGTGTTTTAGTATTTGTTTTATATAAATATTATGTTTAGAATGATTATTTTTGTATTGTGATGTTGGGAAATATTAATTGTTTTATTTATATTTAAAATAGATGATGGGGTTGTTTTGTTGATTTTTGTAAATATTTTTTTTAATATTCAAAAATGGATTTAATTAATAATTTTTATAGTGGAATAATTAGATTATTAAGTCAATAAGAGAAAAAAAAAATTAGAAGATTTAGAAGAAAAGTAGACAGCTATTTAATAAAAGATTGTATAATTTTAAGTGAGAATTATTTGGAAACAGAAAGAGCTTTGCTAATTTAAAATAAAATATATAGAGGTAATTATTTATAAAGAAAATTTATTAAAATAAATGGTAAAAAAGAATAAAATTAATTTAATCAAATCCTAGGGTAATGTAAATATGGTTATTTTTAAAAAAGAAATAGAAAAAATTTATTAAGAGTTGTTTAGAAATAGAGTGTTAATTTAATTTTAAAATTAAATTTATTTCTTTGGTCATTTGTATCTTTGTTTTGTAAATAATATTATAGTTTTTTGACTGAAATAGGTTTGGATGATGTTTAATAATATATTGTTTTTTGGTATTTAAGAATCATCTTATAATTTATAAGATAATAACTATTTAATAAAATATTTATTTTTTTTGTTGGGTTTTTTAAAAATTTTTTTGAATTTATATTTAGTATGATTTTTAAATTTTAGTTCTTTATTATTAGGGTTTTTTTTTAAGTTTTTGGGAGTTGGTTTTAAAAATAAAATATGGAAAAATTAATAAATATGTATAGGTTTGGGTATTTTAAATTTAAAGATATTATTATTAAATTTCTTTATAATTATAAAAGATTTATATTTTTAATAATCAAGTTTTTTATTAAATTATTCTTTGTGTTTAATATATTTAACAAATAAATATATTTTATTTTTTTCTTTTAAAAATAGTACTTTTATTTTTTTTTAATTATAATAATATAATATATATTTAATTATAAATTAAAAATCTTTTCTAAAATTATTATAGAGATTTTTTATATTTTAAATATATTTATTTATTTCCAGGACTATTTTTTTAAGTATTAAAAGTAATAGTATTATTATAGGGTTCCATTTTTTAAATATTTCATAAAATATATACTTAATAATTAAATACTTTAATATATTATATATAAATTTAAAACTAAGTAATAACTTAACCCAATTATTCTAAACTATATTTAGAAAATTATATAATTATATTTTAATTATCTAAATAATTTATTTAATAAATTTATTTATTTAAGCATATCTTTTATTAACAATATTAAATTTAATTCTAATCTAAATTCTAACTAAATTTTAAAATTTATTAAAAAATAAAATATTTTTATTATAAATATGTTTAATTTATAAATTGTATTGATTAAATATTTATTTAAAATATATTTACTTGAGTTTTTAAATAAATTATTTAAAATTTTATAATTCAAATATTACTATTTTATTAAATTTGTAAATAATAATTAAGATTTTATTATAAATTGTATTTATAAAAAAATCTTTTGAATAAAATATTTCTTAAATAAAGTCATAAATAATAATTTGGAAAAATCTAATTAATATATTATAAAATTATAGTTTTTTATAAAATAAATATTAACTAAATTTATTTTTATAATATATATTATAAATTTTAATATATTGTTTAATATTTTATTATATTCAGAATTAATAATAATTTTTAATTAAAAATTTTTAAATTTGTTTAATTTTTAAATATTTATAGATTAATATATTATAATATTATTTTATAAATTATTACTAAAAATCTTTTATAAAAATATAAAAAAAATTCTAAAATAATATAATTCTATTTTTGATAATAAAATATAAAAATATATTATTAATATTTAAAAAAATTTATTTAATTATAAAATGTTATTGATAACTATTTTTTAATTTTTAAATAAATTTATTATAAAATATATAAATAATTTTATTAAAATTTATGTTGATGATAATAATTATATAAAGTTTTTTTTTAAAAATTACTCTTTAATTTAATTATATTTTTTTTATTAGGTTAAATTTTTTATTAAAAATATTAATTTTTGAATTTTCTTTTTTTTTATAATATATAATTTTTATTTTATATTTGCTAAAGATTTTTTATTATTGTATTTGGTGTTTACTAAATATTTTAATAATAAAAAAAAATATAAGATTTTTATAATTAGAGTATATTATAAAAAGTTTTTTTATTTATAAATATATTTTTTATGTTTGATATGTTTTAACAATAATTATAAGTTTTTTGTTATGGATAAAATATTTAAATTCTATAATATTAAATTTATAAAATAAATAAATAATAGAATATTATTTTTTATTAAAATATAATTAATATAAATAAATTTTTAAAATTATATTTAAAATATTTATTTTAATTTTAATTAATAAATTAAAATTATATAATTTAAATATGGGTGTGGATAGGAATAATTTTTTAAATATTTTAAAAATTTTTTTTCAACTAGAGGTCATATTAAATTTAATTTTTATTTTAATAAGTTTTGATAGGGTAATTAATATATAATTATATTTTTTAATAAAATGTTGATAATAATTATATAATTTTAGAAAAATTTAAATGTTTTTGATGTTTTTGGGTTTAAATTATTTTTGGATGGTATTAATTTTTTTAGAGTTTATTTTGATTTTATTAGTTATAATAATAGTTTTTAGGAATTTATATTTAGTAATTTTGAATTTTATTTTCTTAAGTTCTATTTTAAGGTTATATTTATTAAAAATTTTAAAAATTTATATAATATGTTATTAATATTTTTTAGGATTTTTATTATAAATTAATATATTATTAAAGTAGATAATATAAATTTTATTTATGTAATTTTATAAAATATGATTTATAAAGATTTGGAAAAATATAAGTGTATTAATTAATTTAAAGGGTATGATTATATATTTAAATAATTTATATTTATATTTGAAGATGATTTTTTAAATATTTTTAAATAATATTTAAATATTATAATAAATAGTAATAATGTTTAATTTAATAAATTGCTTTATTTTTTGTAAGTAATTAAGGAATTTATTAATTTATAATATTTTATTATAATTTTTAATAATTATATTATTAAAACTTTTATAATTTATATATATTTATAGTTTGCTATTTTTTTTAAATATAAATAAGATAGGGTGTTTGATTGGTGATTGTGAGGGTTGAATATATCCTTTTTTAAAATTTTTTTTAATATATTTTTTAAAAATTTTAAATTTTTTTTATATATATATATATATAAATATAAATTTAGATATTGTTCTTTTTTTAAATAATATTTTATAAATAAATTTATTAATTTTTAATAAGATTTAATTATTAAATAATTTTTTAAATGTTTTAATTTAATTTAAAATTTATTTAATTATTTTAATAATAATATTTTAAATTAGTTTTTTAATATAAATAATAATTTTTTTAAAGGTATAAGTTTTAAATTATAATTAATAATTAATTTTTTTAATAAAAAGGTGTTAGATTTATTATAAATATATTTTTTTTCCATAATTATTAATTTTCTTAAAATTTCTAAATATTTAAATATAATTATATTAAAAAAATTGGATTTTTTAAAATTTAAAATTGATGTTTAAATTATAATTTTATAATTAGTTATATTTTAGAATAAGATTATTATATTTAAGATTAAAAATATTAATTATTTATTGTTTAAGATGATTATTAATAATAAAGATAATTTTGGTTTTATAACAGATTATTTTAAAAGGATTTTTTCTAAAAACAATTATATTATAATAAATTATTTTAAAGATTTTGGTTAAATTATGTTTAATAATATATTTTTTTAAAATATAAATAATTTTTATATTATTATTTATAAAAATTTTAATAAAATTTCTATTGATAATGTAAAATATATTATAATATTGTTTTTTAATTTAATTAAAAATTTTATTAAATTTTTTTTTAATAAAATTAAAATTGGATTATTTAATGTATATTAAAGTTTAAAACTATTTTAGTTTAAATTTTTATTAAAAATAATTTTTTTTTGGTATTAAAAAAAATAAATAAATATTATAAATATTATATAATTTTTTATTTTATTTAATAAATTGGATTAATTTAATATAGAATTTTTATATATATTATTATTAATAATTTTTAAAATAAAATTTTTTAAAATAAAATAAATAAAATTCTTTATATTTTAGTAATAATAATATTTTTTAATAAAGTATTTTAATAATTTTAATTTATTTTTATATATAAATAGTATAAACTATTAAAAATTTATTATAAAAAATATAAATAAAAAATATGTTTTTATATAAATAATATTTTTTATATTTTATAATATTGGGTTTGATAAAAATAATGTTGAAAAATATTAATTTTTTTTAAATATTTATATTATAAATAAAAAAATAATAATAATTAAAATTTTTTATATATTTATATTTATAAAAGTTAATTATAATGTAGTAAATAGAAATTTAATATAATTTGTGTTTATTTTATTTTCTTTATTATATATAATTATATTTTATATTTAAAATGTTATTATTATAATTATTATAAAATTGGTTGGTTGGGGTGAGTTAATGGGTTTTATAAAATCTGTATTGGTATATTTTATAAAATTAGGTATATTTATTTATAAATTTAGATTAAGGGTGTTTATTAATAAAATTTATAATTTTGGTATATGTTTTTATTAAAATAATTAATTAATGTTAATATTAATTTCTTTGATATGAATATTAAAATTAATAAAATTTTATAATTATAGGGTTAAATTTAGTATATATTTTTTTATATATAATTTATAGTTGTTGGGTTGGTTTTTAATATTAAAAATTTAATTAAACAATAAAATTAAGAATTTAATAATTATAAAGGATTATTTATAATAATTAAAATTTTTCTAATAAATAATCTTATTATAGGTTTTTAAGAAAGTTATGAATATATTATAAGTATTTTTTAAAAATTAAATATTTTCAAATTTAATTATGTTTATTTTAAGTAAATAAATTAAAAAAATAAATGGTTTAAAATTTTAAATTTAAATTTTTTAATATATTTTGGTTTGGATTTATAATTTTATTAAAAATTTTTTGGGGATGGTTAGATTATTTAAATATTTTATAGTTTTAATTATTTAATTTAATAGGTGTTTTTTTATAGATAAGATGAATAAAAGTATTATATTATTAAATTGTTTAAATGGTTTTTTGGATTTATTATATAATAATTTTAAAAGAATTAGGTTAATAAATAATAATATTAAAATTTTTATTAGAGTTTTATTAAAATTTTAAGTTTTTTAATTTAAAATATTTATTATATTTTTTATTATATTTTTTATTATATTCTTAATTGTGTTTTTTATTATATTATTTTTATAGTGTTTTATTATTAGTAAATTAAATATATTTTTATTATTAATTTTATTATTTTTAATTAATATAAATGTGGGTTATATATTCTTCTTATTTACAATTAAAGTAAATAGATTTATTGGATTTTTAGGGTTTATTGTATTATTGGTTTTATTAATTTTAAATAATTTTTAGTTTTATGGAAACAAATTTATAAATAATATATAGGTTTTAACCTTAATTGGTATTTTTTTATTGATTTTAAAGTTGTTAATAGTTTAAATTAAAAAATCAATTATTATTGTTTGAATTTATAGGTTTATTTTGTAAATTTAAGGGTTGAGATTGATTATAATTAAGATTATTATTTTGTTTAGGTTAAGTAGTGTTGGTTTTATTATTTTTATAAAAATTATTATTAAGTTTTATAATAAGAAATTATATTTTTTTATAAATTATTTATTTATTTAAAGTTTTAATTTCTATAACTTTCTATCTTTATTAAAATTTAAGTTTTTTTTTGGTATAATAAAATAGTTGGTTGTTATTGTATTTAATAAAAAAAATATATTGATTGATTTATTAAAAATATTTTTGAGTAGATTCTGTTTGGTATAATATATAGAATTTGTGTAAAACTTTTTTTAATTTATTTTTATAATTGTAAATTTATTAAAAAAATAAAATAAATTCAAACTATATAATAAATATAATAATGATTTTAGGAATATTTTATTATTTTTATTAAAAAATATTTTTTTTGTATTTTTTATAATAAATATTATAGATATTGAAGATAGTTTTTTTTAAAAAAAATTTGATGTATTGGATTTTATATTTATTGTTAAAAAAACTGGTTAAATAAAAATAAAAAATATTGTTTAATTATTTAATAAATTAATTAAGTTTATTAAATAATTTATTAAATTTAATAAAATTAGCAAATTTTATCATTTTATTATTTTAATGTTTTTTAATAAATAATTTATTATTTAAGTCAAAAATATAATAATTGTTATTAGTATCATTATTGTTACTATTATTACTAAAATTTTTATCAAAATTTTTAAGATTTGATTTGGGTTATTATACATGTTGTTTATTTTTTTTATTTTTAAAAATATATTTAAATTAATATAAATTAGTTTATTTAATTTCTTTAATATATTTAATATAATTGGTCTTTGCAAATTGATCTTTATATATGTAAATATTTTATTCAAGGTCAATAACTTTATAAATCTAAATTTAAATATAAGTAGATATTTTAATATATTGTAAAATTTAAATAACTTTTTTAAAATTTTATAAATATTTATTATCATTTAGAAATATAATTTTGTATTTTGATTTTTTAATAATTATTGAAGAAATAGGTTTATTATTAACTTAAATATTAAAATTAATATAAAATTTATTGTTTTTTTAGCAGAAATTGTCTTCTTTATTAAATAATTCTATAATTAATTTAAGTTTAGAAAAAATAGATATTTTTTTTAATTGTTTTTGTAGGTATTGAGTAGTTTGATTAATTTAATTGGAAGTATTTAAAATTTTTAATAAAAATATATTATAAAAAAGTATATAATCTTTTTTTTTATTTATTATTTTGTATTCTAATATAATAAAGTTTTCAAGATTGAATTTATTTGTTGATATATATATATTCTTTTTTGAACTAAATGAGATTAATTAAAGTGTTATATTTTAATTAGTTATTTAATTAAATATGTTTTATTTTTTATGTTTGATTTTTAATTTAAGATATTTAGGTTTTTAAATTAAGAAATATATATATTGTAAGATATTAAAGACTGTTAATAGAGTATATAATAATAATAAGATTTAATAATAAGAGGATTGAATTATATTTGAGTTGATTAATGAAAAATTAATATTTTATTAATTTTAATAATAATTTTATATATATAATGATGTTTTATATAATGAATAATGTTTGTATTATTTGTGTGTTTGTATGTATGAATAGTGTAAATATATAAATAGTGGTTGCTTGTATTTTGTATAATAGAAATATGTGAATATATTATATAATATATAAATATTATATAGTAGGGTTTAGAAATAGGTAGTCAAATTTATGGATAAACAATATTTGTATTATAATTTTAATTAGAGAAAGTATAGTATATAAGACTGGGAATGATATAGTGTAGAATAGAGTACAGGTATTTTATACTGTCAAGACTGTAGGTCTGTGACAATTTTATTTATACATAATATTTTATTTTATTAATATATATTATATATTATAATATATTAATAAATAAAAATAATATAATTTAAAAAATAATAAAATCTAACAAATAATTTTATTATTTTAATTTTATTAAAATATCTAATAAGTAGTAAATTATATATTTTTTTAAAAATTTATTTTTTAAATTTTAAATTATTTAAGATTATTATTTTTCTTTTAAATAATAAGATTTTATTATTTTAAAATAAATATTTTTAAATAGTATATTTATTTTTCTTAATATATAATTGTTTGATAAATTTTAAAAGTTTAATATTAATTTAATAAGTTTTAACAATTTTATTTTATATAAATATTAAAATTGTAATAATTATTTTTATAACCCTTATTGGAATTTTTTGAATAATAATAATTAATTAATTTTCTTTAAATATAAAAAGAGAAAGAGTTTTTATTTCTTTTCCCAAAATATAATTGGGATATTTTAAAAAAATATTTGTAATTGCATTTTTTATATTTGGATAATATATAATTATAAAATCTATTTTTGTTAATTTCTTTATCTAGTGTATTTATTATTGATTTAATTTCTTAAATATTATAAAATAGGTTAGGCTTTTATAATTATTATAAATTATTATTAAAAAATAATATTTCTTAAAAAGATTTAACTATTCTTAAAATATGTTAACAATATTTAATATTTTTTAATTAAATATAAAATAGGTTTTTTTTATTAATATTATTTTTTTATTATAAAATAATATTAAATATTATTGTTTATTTTAATATTTTTATAATAAATAAATATTAATAATATAATTTAAGATATTTATTTTAATATATATTAATAATTTAAATAAAAAATATTTAAATATTTTTTTAATCTTATTTTTAAATAGTTACTTAATACTTTTGAAAGTGTTTTATATTTTATAGGATTATAATTACTTTTGACTTTTTTTTAATAGATTAAAAAAGGTAATTATTTTTGTAATATATTAAAAAATAAATCTTTTATAAAAATTTACAAATTTTAGGAATTACATTATATTTTTAATTAATATAGGTTCTAATTATTTAAATATAATAATAATTTTATTATTATATATTATAAGGTTTCAAAATAATACATTATATTTTAGGAATTTTATTTTTTTTTAATAAAATTTATATTTTTTAAATTTAATAAATAAAAAATTTATTTAATATTATTTTAAAATTTTTTTTATATGTTTAATATAATTTATATAATTTTAGAAAAAAATTAGAATATTATTTAAATAAATAAATATTATTTTTTTAATTAGCTTTTTTAAAATTTTATTTAGTGTTATTTAAAAAATAGTTGGTGTATTGGTTAATTTAAATAATATAATTTAATATTTATAAAAATTATAATTGGTTTTAAATATTGTTTTTTATTTTTTTTTTAATATTTTTTTATTAAATTATATATTTTTTGTAAATTTAATTTAATAAATATTATAATGTTTTATAATTTATTAATAATATTGTTGAATAAAGGTAATAAATATTTATTTTTAATAATAATATTGTTAATTTTTTAATAATTAATATATAATCTTAAGAACCTATTTTTTTTTTTAATAAATAGAATTAATACTTTTATAGAAGATAATAAAAAAATAATAAATTCTTTATTTTATATTTTTTTAAAATATTTTTTAAAGATTTGATTTTTATTAAAAAATAATTGATATATAGATTTAAATAGTAATTATTTTTTTGGTTTTAAAGGAATTTGATAATTTTATGGTTAATATTTTAAGAATTTTAATACTTTTTACTTTTTAAAAAATTTAAAAAAAATTTAGTATTTTTTAAAAAGGGTTGGTAAGGAATTTTTTTTTATTTTCTAAAATTTTTATATATTTAATTTATTGTATTTGTTTTTTAACTAGATTATTTTATTGGATTAAATTAATTATAATAATAATTATTAATTTTATTTGATGGAATATAAATTATTTAATTTTTTAATTAATATTTAGGTTATATTTTTTTAATTAATTAAATTTTAAAATAATATTAAAAAATTTAATATTAATAATTTTTAATTATATTATTTTTTAATAATTTTTAATTTATAAAATTAATAATTTAATTTCCTTTAAAATTTTCTAAAATAATATGGATATTTTGTTTATTGTTTTAAATTTTATTAAATAGGATAGTTTTTTTAAAGGAATTTAATATTTTAAAATAATTTATAAAATAATAAAATTTACTAAAGATTTATTGTTAAACAATATTTTTAAAATAAATTTTCTTTTTTTTATATAAAATACTATATTCAATATAAATAAAATGATGTCTATTATTTTTTTTTAAAATTATTCAAGTTAATTATAATAATAATTAATGATTTAAGATAATATATTTTTAAAAAAGATAATAAATTTTCTGTCATCTTATTTAATTTTTTATATCATTGTTTAATTTATTTTTTTATAATCTATTCCCTTATAATTTATTATTTTTTTTAAGGTAATCTTTTCTAAAATGTTTTAATTTCTTATATTTAAAACAAAGGTTTTTTTTTTTATTTTTTTAATTTTTTCTATTTTATCATTTTTCTTTGAATAAAGTTGAGTTGTATAATNATTTAATTAATTAATAATAAAAAATAATTGAGCTTAATTATTTTTTATAAATCTTTAAAATATTTTGTAACTTATTAAATAATAATATTATTTAAAATATTTATTATATAAATTTTTATATTTTATTATTTATTAAATAATTTTTATTAAGGTTTTTGATTATTTTGCTTCAATATTTTATAAATTAAGCAATAATTTTTACATATTATAGCAAAGTCTTTTAAAATAAATATAAATAAATATATCTTTATATTAAATAGACAGTTTGTTATATATTATAATAAATTAAATATTATATTTTAGTATTTTTATATAGTCCATTTATTTAATAACAAAAATAATATTTAAAATCTACTTTTCTTTATTTATTATTTTAAATTATTATTATATAATTATTTTTAGAGTTTGCTATATTTTAAAATTTGTTAGATTTTATTAATCAATTATTTTTATTATTTTATAATATTGGATAAGTGGTAATATCTAATTTTTTATAATTTTATGTATTAATATTAATATATAGTTTATTTTTTATTATTTTTTTTTAAAAAGAATTTGGTTTATTATAAAATATAACCTAATTTAGTGTAAAAATAAAATTATAATATTTTACTTTTTTATGAAAATATTTGGATTTTTATAGAATCTAATATATTAAGTATTATTATTTTTAATAAAACTTTTTAATTTAATATTTAATAATAAGATTTAATTATATACCAATATTTTTAAATTTTTATATTTAATATTTAATTTTTTAAATTTATTATAAATTTAGTCTATTATATTCTTTAGTTTTTAAATTTTTGGAATTAAAATTTTTTATTTTTAATTTTGTTTTATTAAGGTTTATTAAATCTTATTCTACTATTCTTTAACTTTTATTATTAAGGTAAGTTTTTTTGAGGGAATTATAAAAAAAATGGGCTATATTCCTATTTAAGTTCTTTTAATAAGGGTTAAAGTCTTTTGTTTTAATATTTTATTTATAAAATAAGAATAAAGATAAATAGGTTAACCTTTTTTTAATTGTTAAAAAAAAATAATTAAATAGAATGTAAAAATAGGTTATATCTTAATTAATTTAAAGAATTATTGATGGGAAGAAAAAGGTTTATTTTTAATATATATGACTTTATATTATAAGATTATTTAATAATTCTTTAATCTATAATAATTAATAATTTTTATATATATTTAGATTTATTTGGAGAAGTTTTAGCTTAAGTAATTACTTATATAATTACATATAGGCTGTTCCATTATATATAAATTGATATTTGTCGAGATTATTTATACCTTTTAGACCTATCAATATACTTATTGAGGTTCTATAACTTCTACCAAGTCATGTAAATGCCTGTCGAGGCATCATGTGCCTTGATAAAAAATTTAAATATAACAAAAAAAATAAATATAAAAAATCTTATTATAAAAAAAAATTTTATATTTAAATATCCTATATCATATTAAAATAAAAAATTTAAAAAAAATTAATTTAAAAAAACTCCATATAATTATAAAATATATAAAAATCTTAATCATTAAATATAGACTTATTTTTAAAAGGATAAAAAGTCATTCATTAAAATAATAATAGATATAATTAACAATCTAAAGTATAATAAGTTAAACTAAATAATAATAAATATATATTTTAAAAATTATAATTCAAATTCAAATAACAAATCCAAAAATAATACATTTTAAAATAATTTTAAAAAATATTATACTATTTATAACTCTAATTTTAAATTAAAAAAATTATTAAATAATATTATAAAAAAAAAAAAAATATATAACACTTTTAAAAAAACCATAATATAATTCCTACCTATAAATTCCAAAAAACCAAAAATTAACATACCAATAATCAATCTAAAATATACTTACCAAATATATAAACAAGCCTTTAAATTAAAGAATGCAATATATCAATATATTATTAAAAAGCATGTTACCACTTTAATCAAAATAATAATTAATAA
>JAJTUH010000022.1:31812-47147 GCA_036971555.1 Drechslerella coelobrocha | reverse complement strand
TTCCTTTAATAATTATTATTATTATAATTTTTTTAAAAAAACTGTTTTTTTTTTTTTTTAAATTTTAATATATTATATTATCAAATTTAATAATAAAATTTTGTATTTTATAATAAATTATAGTTTTATTAATTGCTTTTTGTTTAATAATTTTAATTTTAAAATTAGGTTTAGTTTTTTATAAATTTAATAAAAAAAATTATTTATTGTTATATTATGTTAATAATATATATTAATTAAAATGTTAAAAAAAGGTTTTAATTAATCTAATTTATTTAAAAATATTAAGTTTAATTAAAATTTTAAAAATTTTATTTTTATATTTACCTTTCTATCTAAAGAATTTGATAAATTCATCATAATTTAAAAAAATTCTTTTGATTTTTAAAATATTATTTAGAATTTTTGCTTTTTTGTATTTATTATATTATTTAATATAAACAAAATAGGTGTAAAGGGCAATATTTTTAAAATATATATTAATAAAAGTAATTTTATGTTTTTTAATAAGAAATTATATTTTATAAAAGAAAAAGTAAATGTTTAATTAGTTGAAAAATTGATTAAATTTTTTTTAATTATCTTTTATAATATATTAGATTTTCAATATATAATATTTTATATATTTTTTTAAAATATTAAAATTTATTTTTATTAACAATTATCAATTATTTTTTTTAAATTAAATAATAATAAAAGTAATTAATTATTAAGATTATATTAAAAATTTATTATTCTAATTTTTTAAGTTGATATAATTAATAATTTTATTAAATTTTCTTTTATATTAATATTATAGTTTTCTATAATAAATATATTGAATAATTATTATATTTTTTTAAAAATTTAATTAATATTGTTTAAACTAATTTTGTTCTTATTTTTAATATTTTTAATAATTTGTTGTTTTTGTAAGGTTTTGTATAGTATTTTTATTAAATCAATGGTTTTTTTTTAGGTTCTATTTGAATTAAGATATTAATTATTAATATATTTTAATATATTTTAATATTATTTTTTATATTTAGATAATAAATTATTAATTTAAACTTGGGTAATATTTTTTTTTATATATTAATATATTTAATATAAAATTTTATTTATATAGTAGTTATTATTATTTTATTTCTATTAAAATAGAAATTATTAAAGAATTTGGTAAAATTTTTATTTTTATTATTTATTATTTTATTATTTTTATATTTAATATCAGAATTTAAATCTTTAATAAATAATTATTAGTTTTTAATAATATTGCTATTAAAATATTTAGTAAGCTTTTCAAACATATATAATAATTTTTTGCTAAATTAAAAAAAGATTGATTAAAGTATTATATCTTTATTTAAATTTACTGCCTTAATAGATTTAGATAGAATTATTTATTATAATTATTTTAATAATCTAAATATTCAAATTTTAATTAAAAAATATATAAATTTTTATATAATAAATAAATTATTTTAATAAAAATATAACAACAATAAATAAACTAATATTATATTTAAATTGATTAATAAATTTCCAAAAATAACCCATCTATTAAAAAAATTTAATTATTTAAATATATAAAATTATTTTATATAAGAAATATTGCTAAATACCAGACAGTTAGTATTTATTAATAAATACCTAATACTAAATAACTAGTAATTAATATTGCCAAATGTAAAATTATTAGCAATCTAAATTTAATAAATATCAACAAACAGGTGTATAAACTCTTATATAAGTAAAACATAAATATTATAATATATAGAATTAAGGGGTTAATATTTAAATAGTTGATATTAATGCCTTCTAGACCTCTCTAATGTTTAGATAACTGTTCAGACTGGTATGTCTATAACAAATATAAATTATAAATTTTAATATAAATTTTAATTTATTTTTTTATATTTTATTAAAAATTTTATTTTAATAAAAATTTATAAATTTTATTAATTCTTAGATGTTTATATATAAAGATATTATAATATTATTAAATAATTTCTAAACATAATCTTTTATTAAATTAAGTTATTTATTAATTATATTTATTTTAATATTATTTATTTTTTTTAAATATATTATTTTTATATTATATTCACAAAACATTTCCCACCATCTAATTTATTATCAATTAAATTCTTTAGTAATTATAAAAAAATAAGATTTTTATAATCTAAATAAATAATAAATAATTTAATTATTTATTATTTAAATATAATTAATATAAATAAACTTTTAATACTACTGTTACACCTATACCTAAACCTACTGCCTTAGTAGGTTCAAGTAGAACTATCCACTATAATTGTCTCAACAACCTAAATACTCAGGCTTTAACTAGAAAGTGTATATATCTCTATACAATAAATAAATTATCTCTATAAAAGTATAACAACAATAAATAAGCTGGTATTATTTTTAAATTAATTAATAAACTTTTCAAAAAATAACTCATCTATCAACAAAAAATCTAATTATTTAAATACATAAAGTTATCTTATACAAAAAATATTATTAAACATTAAATAATTAATATTTATTAATAAATATCAAATATTAAATAATTAACAATTAACATTATTAAATACCAAACTATTAACGGTTTAAATTTAATAAATATTAATAAACAAATATATAAATTTTTATATAAATAAAATACAAATATTATAATATATAGAATTAAAGGATTAATATTTAAATAATTAACACTAATATTTTTTAAACATTTTTAACATTCAAATAATTATTCAAATTAATATATTTATAATATTATCTTCTTCTTTTAAAAATATTATCTAATATAAATAATTATTTTATAAAAATTATTAATACTAAATAAAAATATATTCTATATAAACAATATTTTAATTTATAAAAAATTATCTTATATATTAATAATTAATATAAAGGGTAGTGTAGAATATAAACAATACTTCTTTATAATTATGTATAAAAATATAAAAATTTATTCTATATATAATATTGAATTTATAAAATTCAAAAATCTATATAAACTCCTAATCCTAATTATATAAAGAATTTAATATATAAATAACTAAAAATTTTATATTAAAAGATAAATTAAATATCATATGTAGTGTGTGGTGTAGAAAGAAGTTGTATTCAGTAGAGGGTGCCGGGTGGCACAGTGTTAAGTATAGGTATAGATACTACACGGGTTCCCTGTGTGGTGTGCTTGGTGTGGTTGGTGGTAGGCACCATACTACAATTCCCTTTAATAGAAATAAAGAAGACCTCTAGTTTAAGGTATAATAGATAAGAGAAAAAAGAACATCAGTAAATTATAAACAATTATAATAATAATAAAATAACAATTAAACAATAAAATAATAAACAAGTTTGAAGAACGTTAAATCATAATCAATAAATAAAATAAATAATAATAAATAAATAAAACAAATATAATAAATAAATATATCAAACATAATAGTAGGATTTTATAATAAGAAAGATAATAAATAAAATATAATTTAATATTATTTATACTTAAGGTTGATTTAGCAATAATATTAAAGAATTAGTATTAAGAGATGTAGATCTGGCTATACTAGTGATAATACAAAAGTTAGGGAGTGCTTATTAATATTATATTAGGTGGATATTTAATAAAAAGGTATTATGTTTAATAATAATATATTATAAAAGTTTTTCTTAATAATAAAATAGAAAAAATATAAAAATTTCTTTATT
Source organism: Drechslerella coelobrocha (assembly GCA_036971555.1). NCBI lineage: Eukaryota > Fungi > Ascomycota > Orbiliomycetes > Orbiliales > Orbiliaceae > Drechslerella > Drechslerella coelobrocha. The sequence continues at coordinate 43,445 of JAJTUH010000022.1, read as the reverse complement.
GATAAGTTAAAATATAAAATATGTATATACCTATATTTTTTAATTTTTTAATAAATTTCTTTTTTTATAATAATGGGTATTTTTGAGTTATTTAGGGTAGAGATGGTAATTAATTTTGGAAGCAATAATATTATAAAAATATAAAAATAAATTTTTATATATAAGTAATAATAAAAAATATAATAATATAATAATAAAATATATATATTATGCCTGACTGAAAGGAAGGTTCATTAATGAACTCCCCCGAAAAACTTTTTATTTTATTTTATTACAGGGTGAATATTACAGGGTGAAATTAAGAAAAAACAATTAAATATATTATTTTTAGCGAATTTAGAAATTTTCGACTTAATTTTTTACTATATAAATTTGTATAAGGGTTTTAAAGTTTTGATATTTTTAGATTTTTTACAGCAACATAACAACGCACATATATAATATATGTGGTCAATAACAAGGCTATTACTTAACATTAAAAAAATTTAAGTTAATTATTTTAACACTATTTTATTAGTGTAGGGTTGGGTGTAGGGTTGGAGCTAGGTTTTTTAGAGTTAAGTTTTCAGACTTTCAGTCAGGTTTAAGTGCTGCAGTGCAGCCTTCTAGTTTAGTTATCTAATTTTAAGGGGATATAGGTTTTATTTTTTGATTTTTTTAATAAATTATTTTTCCTAAATTATAAATAATTATTGATTATTTTTGGGTTTTGGGGACTTTTATAGAACTAGAATATAAATTATTTTGGTATTCCCAATTATTTTAAAATTATGGTTTTCCTAATTAAAAAATTTGTTTCTATATATTAAAAATAGAAATCTATTTAAATTAATAATCTACAATAAAGAATATTGAGGAAAAAGAAGAAATTTTAGAATATGTGTTTGAAAATTTAAAAATAGGATATTAGTTGAGGATTAATATTAAGAATAATATTTCTTTTTTTTCCTCTTTTTTTTTATTTTTTATTTTTTTTTTGTTTTTTATATTAATATTTTATAAGAATATTATTTGGGTGGGTGTTTAATATAGAGAATGTTCTTTATTTATAATATAATTTTTAAGTAGATATTATATAAATATTTAAAAAAATATAATAATATTTGTATTGATACTTGGTTTTAAAATAGAAATAGAATATAGTATAAATAAATATAAAATTCATAATAAATAAAATAATTTTTTATTAAAGAAAATAGAACAGCAAAAGTAATTTTATTTAATTTTGGTTTATTATATAATAGATATGATTTTATTATAGATATAATTTTATTTATATTTATAAAAAATATTATATAAAATTTCTATATAATATTTGATTATAAATTTTCTAATTATTAATATAGTTTTGTTTATTTTCAATCTATAAATTTAAAGATATTAATAAGTTTATTTATTTGTAGATTTTTTTTTTTAAATTTATTAATTATATTCTAATTCCTAGCCTATTTATTTAATTAAGTATTATATTTTAATACCTTAACCTCGGCCTTTTTTATGGATTTTTTTTATTAATAATCTGTTCTATTTCCTATTTGTCTTTATTTTAATAACCTTTATTAATAATTGGGTCTGGTTTTTTAAAAACTTAGCTATATAGGTCTTTAATAAGAACAGGGTAGGGTTTAAGGTAAATAATATTAATAATTAAATAGATTTATAAATGGTTTAACAATTTTAATTTAAAAATATTATCTTTCCTTATAGTTTTAAATATTTTAAATAATCCTATTTGTTGTAATTTTAATTTTTTTTTTATAATTAATAGTAGGGTGTATTCTTTTTTAAAGGAAAATATAACATAACCAGATTTAAAAATTTATAAAATCTTTTTCTTATTTTTAATTTTAATAATAATTTTGGCAATAAATTACAAAATATTAACTATATTTTGTTAATTGGTGTATCTTTATTTTACAATTTCCCTACTATTTATAATAAAATAAGATATAAAGTTATAATTAAATATATTTAAATTAAAACCTAATTTAATTCCTATTATGATTTTAACTAAGGCTAATCTAATAATTTAATTTTTAATATCTATAATAATATATTTAATTTCTAATAAGGTATTTATCCATCCTTTCTACTAATTATTGATATAATATTTTAAAATTTTTAAAATTTTTTAATTCATTTTTTTAATTTATCTATTGGTTGAAAGATAGAAAATAACTATTTAATAAAACTTAATAGCTGGATGTGCCATTTTAAAAATATTTTATTAAAGAATTAAAAAAAATCTCTAGTTATGATTAATGATAATAATAAATGGATAATTCTAAAATAGATAGATATAATAATAAATTACTACTACTTATTATTTAAATTTCTAGTTTTTTTTTTAAATATTAATTTAGTTACTTTTAAAGTTTTATTAACTATTATTATAATAGAATTAAAAATGATAACTTTATTTAATAAAGAAAATCTATATAAAAGATGTGGATAAAAAGGGAGGTTAATAATAAAATTTAAAATAAAGATAATCTAGGGAGTTATTGGGGTAGGTATTATTTTAAAATAATTAAATAATTTATATTAATATATAATATTATGCTGATATAAAAGATAATAAAAAATATAAATTTTAATATTTTAAATTATATAGAGCCAATAAATTATTTAACATAATTGTTTGTAGGTTTATTTAAATTTATAGTGGTATTATTAGTTATAGGCAGATTTTAAAAGCTTATGTTATAATAATCTCCTATAGTAATTATTAGGTATATATAGGTAGAAAAATTATTAAATATTATTTTAGAAATATATTATTTTGGTTTTATTTTTTAATATATAGGTGTTTATATTTAAAAATTAACATTTAGATTTATTAAGGTTAAATTTTTATAATTTATTTAGTTGGGGTTCTATAAAATAAATTTTGAGTAATTTAATTTTAAATTCTAGATCTATATTTATTATTATTTTGGTTATATTTGTTTAAAATTATGAAAAGAGGTATATAGTCTTTAATAATTATTAACTTAATAATTTTATTTTTGTTGGTAGGTGGTTTGGTAATAATGGATTTGGTTAAAGATAGTAAGGTTGATTATTTTTGGTTTTGGGCTAATTGTTAAATTGTTTGTTAAACAAAATATTATGGTTTTTTAATAATTATTTTATTATTTTTTATAATAGGATTTTTTTAAAGTAGTATAATTTTTTTATCCAATATTCTTTTGTTTTGTGGATTTTGTTGATTTGGTATTAAATATCCAGATTTTAATATAAATAGCTAAAGGCATTAGGTATTTATATTTTATAATTTTTTTAATAGTGGATGGCTAATTTTAATTAATATTGTGATAGGTAGGATGTCTATTTCTAATATTAAAGGTTGGCCTTTCCTAGAATAGTCTTTTTTATAATAATAATTAGCTTAGTAAAGTTTTTTATAATATTATGGTTTGTAAAAACTATAATGTATGGGATTTGTTTTATTTAAATTTATATTTATTTGATTATCTAAACTAGATTTGAGAATTTTAGATTAATAAAATAAAATGATTTTTTAGTTGATGATAAGGATTTTAAGAAAAAAATTAATAATTATAGATTTTTAAGGTAGATTTTTTTTTAAAAATTTTTAAAATTTTTTTTAATGTTAAGATATTTTCTAAAACTTTTAATATTAGATTTTACTTTTTAAAATATATTTAATATATTATTATTTTTCTTTTTTATTATTTTAAAAAATTTATAAAATAATATAAAAGTTTATTTTTATAAAAAATATTTTATTATTATAAATAAGGTATTCTTTAATTTAATAATAGTCTATTTATAGATAAGGCTAAATTTAATTTTTTTAATAATATATTTTTATTATTTATAACCACTTTTAAATATTATTATTAAAAAAAATATTTTTAATATTTATAATAATATTAATGTTTAAATAAAAAAAAAATATTTAATTAGACCTATACTAAATTATTAAATTAATAAAAAATTCTAATTTTGCTAGGATATTTAGTTTTTTAATAAGTTAAATTATTTTTATTTTATTTTTTGGGGTGAAGATAGAAAAATGATTTATTAATTTATTAAATAATTCTATTAAATAATAATTAAAATAATTTTTTTTATTTTAAATATTATATTTATGTTGGAAAATTTAACAAAAACATATTCTAAAATGTTTATGAATTTTGAGAAAATAATAAAATAAATTATTATGTTATTAATATAATAATTAATAAATCTTTAATTAAATTTAAATAAGTTGTTTATTAGTTTTTATTAGTGTTGAATATTGTATTTATATTCTATAAGATAGATTTTAAATTTTTTATGTTTTTTCTGGATAATTATAATTATTTAATAATAATTATCCAGATAAATAACTTGTTAATAATAAAAGGAGGTAAGGTTGAGAATATTTAATTAATATTTCTTTTTAAAATAATTGATTATATTTATCTATAAAAAGAATAAATAAATATTATTTAAACATTTTATATTAAAAAGATATATATTTATAATAGGGTATACTTTCTAATTATTATTTACATTGTAAATTATAAATATATAAATATATTATAGATTATTTATTAATCTTATTTGTTCTAATTTATTAAACTTGATGAGAAGGTTGAAAGTGTTATTTATAATTTGTTTACTTTTTAGGGTAAAATATATAGGCCTAATTGATTTGAGTTTAAATTTTTATTTAGGATTTATTAAGATTTATAGTTAATTTTTTTAAAATTTTGTAATGAATTTTAAAAAATTATTAAAAAAATATTGGTGTTTGATAATAAATAGGTAAAGATTTTTTTATTTTAAAAATAAAATGTTGTTTGATTTGTTGATATAGATTTGGATATAGATTATTTAATTATAATTCATATTTATTATATTTTTTGATATAGAATATAGATATTAAAAATTATATTTTTCTTTAAATTAATTAAAGATAGAATACTTAAAACATATTAAGATAATTAGAGAATGACATGGGTCGGTTTGGTTCGGTTTGCCCAAAAAAAATATTATCCATCTCGGTTTTTGGTTTATAAAATCAAAAACCGAACCGACCCAAAAAACCATTGAATAATATAAAAACCAACCGCCAAGAAACCGCCAAGAAATCTATAAATAGAAGTCGCCCAAATCTTAATTAAAAAAAAAAAAATATATATAATTATATAGAGAATTATTTAAATAATTTAATTATATTTTTTATTATTTTTTATTATTAATATTAAATTAATTATAATTTATTTAATTTTTAATAGTTTTGAATTTTTAGTTTTTCAAAAAAATATTTTGAATAAAAATATAAAAAAAATATAAAAAAAATTAAGCGAGATTTCGTATTTTTTTTTATAAAAATGGTTAATACCACTCTCGCTTAGCACAACTACTCTATTTTAATTAAAATAAGAGAGATTTGGTGTTTTTAGTATGTTTTAAGAACTTCCATATTTAATTTAATTATTTTTTAATTATTTTAATTATTTTATATATAATTGTATGTAAAAAACTGAGTTGATTCGAACTGATTCGCCCTGTCAAGATTCGAAACTGCCCTGAACCATACCCAAGCGTGGCGCAATGGTTCGGTTCGGTTTATGGTTTAAACCGACCCATGTCATTCTCTAAAGATAATAATTTTAGGGTCTTTGTGTTTAATAATTTTAATGTTTAGAGTTTTATAATGTTTTTTAATTTTAATTAGGATAGCTAAATTGGGAGAGTTTGTAGATTTAATAATAAAGTATAAAAATATTTTTATAAAATAGATTTTCTAAATAGTATTGTTTTAGTAGATAATTATTAGGTATTTTTATAAATTAATATAATTAAATATTTTTCCCTGGGTAAGCTTGATTTTATTAAAAAATAATATTTAAAATAGAGATTTTAATAATATTGGTTGTAAATATATTATAAGAATATATAAAGCCTATATTTAAAAATAAATTAATATTAGGAATAAAATAATAATTTTAGCTACCCTTAAGATTTTTATAATATATTTTGATTAAGGTTTGTTTTTAAAGGGATAGAATAGTAAACTTATTAATTTAAATAAATATAATAGTAATTGATTTTTTTTTTTGGTAACTATAGGGACTTATTTATATCCATAATTATTTAGAATTATATAACCCTGGGCAAATTTAGATTCTATATCCTCATCTTCTATAATATCTATATTAAACAAGATATTATAAAAAAAAGAATTTAAAATCATATATTTCCTAATTATCACCATCTAATTTTAAAATAGAATTTTAAAGAAAATTAAGAATTCAATTTATTAAAATAATTATTTTTAATTATTAGCATATCCTCTTACCTATATTACTTTTTTATATTAATTATAAATTACTTATTAATTTAAATTAATAGTTATTATTTAAATAAAGAAATGTTTATCCATTAGAAAATAATCAAAACCAATATCCATATATATAATATATTTTTTATTTTCTATAACAAAGATAATTTAAGCTTTTATATATTATATATCAATTAAAATTTCTTAAAGTTTTATAATAAAAAAAGATTTTATTTATTAATTAATTTTTCTATTATTATAAAGAATATTATTATTAAAAATTTAAAAATTATTTTTTCTTTTTTAATATCTATATCTTATTTTCTTAAAGTATTAATATAGGTTGTTTTTAGATATAAAAATCTATTTATAAATATAATAGATGGATATTTTAATATTTTTATTTTTTATATTTGGTATAATTAATTTGTTTTTTTTTTTAATAGCAGGCTTGGACTATCAATTCTTATAATAATAAAATTATTAAAAATGTTAAGAATTTAATTATATAACAATTTTCTTTAATTATTTTTGTAAATTATTTATAATCATCATCTACATTTTTAATTAATTGTTTTGTAAAATAAGCATTACAATCATTTGTTTAAATAGGTTTATTATTATAATAAACATTTATAACCATTTAATAAATTTTTAAAATCTTTTTTAATTATTTTTAATATTTTCTAAAGAAAATTTTTTTGTATATTTAATATATATTATTGAGGTTTTTTGGGAGTTTTTGTTTAATTTATTAAGTTTTAATTTTTTTCTTTTTATATTTTTTTATAAAATATTCGGGTTTACTATAGTTATAATATTTTAAAATTAAAATTTTATTATTTTAGGTTTAAAAAATAACTTAATATTCTAGTATTTCAATTTCATAAATATACTAGCAATTTTTCTTTTTATTATAAAATTGGTCTATTTTTTTAATAAAATTAAATTCTAAATAAATATAGATCTTATTTTTTTAAAAAGGAAAGATTTCTAATTATCAAAAATAATAATAATATAGATATATATTATTTAATCAATTGTAAAAAGAGAATTAATATTATAAATATTAGATAAATTAATATTCTATTAAACAGGTTTAATTTAATTATATTATCAACAAATTATATCTGATTAAGCAACAACAATTATATAATAATAAAAAAAATTATTTTATTTTTGAATTTCCTTTAGGTTATAATTTATAATAATATTAAAATTGTTTATTTTAATTTTAAATCTTATATAAATAAAGCTAACTATTTTTGGATATTTTCCTTATTTATATAGAATAATTTAAATTTGTAATCAATATATTCAATAAGATTTATAAATTAATTGAATATGAACTTATATAAATAATTATAGAGTTCTTTGTTTGCTTAAATAAAATCTTAGGTAATATATTTAATCTAAATTTAAATAATAAGATAAAATTAGTTTTTTTTATTAGATTGTAGATCATTTTTCCAATTAATAATAATTTAATTATTTATATAGATAGGTAGCATCAGGTAAACTCTTTTGTTATCAAGGTATTTATATATAATCTTTTTAATCTATTAGATAAAAATCTAGGTTACTTTAGTATCCAATTTGGCCTTAGATTTAAATAAATCTAAATTATAGATTTTTTTAAACTTTAAGAATTTAACCTTATATTTTTTTTCAATTTTATTTTATAAATGCTTAATTATTACTTTAATCTATTTATTAGATTATTTTTATATTTTTATTTATTAAATAATGAAGTTTTATTAAGCTTTAAAAAAAATGGTTAAATTCATAAAATTAATGGACTTTAATTCATTTTCTAATTTCTTAATACCAAAAAAATTATATTAGAAAACTGATTCCTAAATATAAGTATAAAAAAAGTAAAAATAATTTTAAAAATAAAAATCTTCAATCACAAAGATATTTTCTATTTTTTTTTTTTTCTATATAATTTTTTAATTAAGGGCATAATCTAATTATTTGTAATCCATAAATTGGTGCTTACTATAAATTTCAATACCTTGGGTGGTTTTGGGACTATTACTTTCAATAAGATTAATAGATTTATTAATACCAAAATCTTTAACAAGAAATATAGGATTATAAAAATTATTTTTATAACCTAAATCTAACTATATCCCAATATTTTTTTTTCTTTTTTACTAAATGAACATAAGGTCTTTAATCCATTAATCTTCTTTTAACCTTTAGAAATAGACCACAATACTTTCACTTAATTATAATTATAATTTAATAGTAGCTTTTTTTTATAGCCTCTTTTCTTCCTTTTTCTTTTTTAAAACAAAATATCTTACTTCAGCTTTTTTGAGCTCTTTATGATTATTAATTAACATTTTATAATCTTAATTATAATCTTTAAAATTAGTCATCCATTTATTAATTTTTAAAATAATTATTTAAATTTCCTTGGATGTCTTTATATAATCCACTTCTTCTTTTTAAACAAATTATTTCTTTAAAATAATCTTAAGAGAAACTTCCTTTCCCAAAATTATTTATGTAGCTATAATCTTATTATAGAAAAAATAAACTCAATCAATCTCAGTATATATAATTACTTTTATTTAATCCAAAAAAAACTTTATCTTATTTAGAATAAACACATAAATAGCTTTTAATAAATATAGCACAGGAATTATATAATTTATTAATATATCTATTTTTGATTAATTATAAAAACTAAATTTTAAAATATAATAGATAATTATTAGCCTTAAAAAAATAAACTCCTCTATCTCTTTTTTTAATTTTTCAAAATCTTCAAAACTAGACTTAATATTTAAAATATTTATAAACACCTTAGAAAGACCTCATATCACCTTTTTATAGAAAGAAATTACCTATCCCTTAAAAACAGAATTTTTTGATATATAAAAATTTAATCTTTATTTCCAATATGGAAGTAATTCTAATATTATATAACATAGTTTCTAATATAAAAAGGACTTGTTTAAGGAAAACTAACACAAATTTCTTTTTCACACTAGATAATAACTGCTATTGTTTTAATAACTTTTACTTTTTTAGAATTAATTAATTTAGATTTTTTTATTTAAGTATATGCCTAATTGAATAATCAGGTTCTAATTGGACCATCTGTATAAGGACTTTCACTGCAAAAAAACTATTGTCTGTCACCTATATAAAATATGTTGTACGGCCATACTAAATATAACTACATTATATATCCAATATTATAACCACCATAACCATTATAATTATACTACATTTAACACTATACACAGTACTACTACTATTATTATATTACTACCACTACCACCACTACTACTATCACATTACTACCACTACCATTACCACCATTATACTACATTACTACCATTACCACCACCATCACCACCACCACATTATTACTATTGCTACCATCACCAATATTATTATATCACTACCACCACCATCACTACCACTACTACCACCATATTACTATTATTATTATTATTATTATATTACTATTACTATATTGCTGCCACTACCACCATTATTATCATTACTATTATATTATTATCACTATTATTATTATTATTATTATTACCACATTATTATTATTACTATTATTATTAATACCACTATGTTGCTACTATTATCACCACCACTACTATCATCACCACATTACTACCACCATTACTACCACTATATTACTATTACCACCACTATTACTACCACCATATTACTGCCACCACCATGTTCAGCACTATATATGGTACTACCACCACCATTGCCACTGCCATTATAATAAAAATAAAATAAAATAAAATAAAAATAAAATAAAAATAAAATAAAAATAAAATTAAATTAAAATGAAAATTAAGATGAAAATTAAAATAAAAAATTAATATTATAATAAAAAGATAAATAAATAAAAATTATAATAAATAATAATAAAAAGAGATTAAAAAAATTAATAAACAATATATAAAAACCTTACCCCCGTTTTATTTTTAGTTACCCCCATTTTATTGATATATTTATTTAATTTATTTAATTTATTTATTTGTTCTAGAGTTTTTAGTCGGGTTTAAGTGTTGTGTAGCAGTCTTCTAGTTATTGTTACACTTCAACTGGCTCTTCAGCTGAACACGTTTCACTTCTTACATCTAACTCTTAATTTAAGATACTTGGGTTCTTAGATTAGGAAACATGTATGTTGTAAGATATTAAAAACTATTGATAAAATATATAATAATAATAAAATTCAATAACAAAAAAATCAAATTATATTTAAATTAATTAATAAAAAATTAATATTTCATTAATTCTAACAATAATTTTATATATATAATAATATTTTATATAATAAGTAGTAATCATATTACTTATATATTTATATATACAAATAATATAAATATATAAATATTTAATTTATAAATATTTATATATTTACAAAAATTTAAAATACAAATATATTATATAATAAATATTATATAATAAAAATTTAAAAATAAGTAATTTAATTTATAAATAAATATTATTTATATTATAATTAAAACTAAAGAAAGTACAATATATAAAATTAGGAATAATATAATATAAAATAAAATATAAAGAATTATATTATTAAAACCATAAATCTATAATATTATCTTCTTTTTCTAAAATCAAAATCCATATAATCTTTAATCCTATATAAAACAAATATAAAATATAAATATAAATAAAATAAAGATTAATTTTTTATATAAAAAGATAGTACTATATAAAGAATTTTTATATCAACCATAATTTTATATAAAATAATCTTAAATATAGAATTAAATAACTATATTAAAATTATATCTATATAAATTAAATCTATTCTATAATAAAAATATTTTTATAAATAATAAATAACATAAACAAGAAATATATAAAAAAATAACAATCAAAATTAAAATAAAGATTAAACTTAAATTTAAAATAATTATAATATAATATATTTAATTAATTAAATATTTATTAAACAAATAAAACAGAAATCAAAACAAATTTTTTATTAATATCAAAATATTTAAATTAATTAAATCAAAAAATTTAATATCCCTATATTTATTCCATATAAATATTATATTCAAAATAATTATTTCTATATTATAATATTAGGAAATGTTAATTATTCTATTTGTATTTAAAATAAATAATATAATTATTTAATTAATTTTTATAAATATTCTTTTTAATATTAAAAATAAATTTAATTAATAATTTATAATAAAACAACTAAATTATTAAATTAATAAAAAAAAAAAAAAATTAAAAGATTTAGAAAAGGAACAAACAACTACTTAATAAAAAATTATACAATTTTAAATAAAAATTATTT